>JAEIIG010034138.1:0-103641 GCA_018904695.1 Drosophila parvula
AATAAAAAAGTTAAAAACAAAAAAAAAAAAAAAGGTGGGGAAAAAACAAAAGGATCCAATGTGATGGAAAAACTCCACAATGGGCCTCTATGGGGCTCCCAGGATGCAAGGGGTCCGGCTGAATGGGGGCTGTCGGGGCTTTATGCATTCAACAAATGAAGCGAATGAGTCGGAGCCATCAACAAAGGCGAACGTTAAATGTTTTATATTTAAGAGCTCGCCAAACAACCGATATGTGAGCGACTGACTATAACCATTTTTCTACTCGGCTCGTTTGGCCTCGTCATGAATAATTATGATTTTCAATTTAAAAACATTTTCACACGCACACACCCACAAGCCCATTTAATTGCTTTTTCTTTTCGGTAACTTGAATCGATACTAAAAATTGACTTGTCCTTGTCCAAGGACCGAAATTAGATTTCGATTTTAAGGCAAGTTTAAGACGGCTTCAATGAATCTCAGAAAAACCAGAAAAAAATTCCCATATCAAAGACGAAAATAATCCAATTGCATATACGAATATAAATCTCTCTGGTTATTTGTGAGAATACAAATTCGGATAAACAAATAAAAACTGTACGAGTATATTTGGCAATCACCCTTACTTTTTCTCACTCAATGCATAATTTATGCGACAGGCGGTAATGTTATTATTCCAAATCAGGCAAAAATATTATTGCATTTCCGATACACACCAGCGTGTAGATGAATATAATTTTAATGCAGCACTGCATGCAAATGGAATGAAAACGTGGCTAATTTTCCTTTTCGCCTCTAAACGAAATCAATGGCAGCTGTCAACACGCCAAGCTCCCGCTCCATTATTCCAGTATTCCGTTCGAGTTGGGGCTCAATAAAAATAATAAATAATAGAAAAATGCGCATAGAATTGCCATCGAGATGGCTGCCGAGCGGGTAAGCAGAGGGGCGGCAGAGGAAAATGTGCGTGACACTCGCTCAACTCTTGGGCTTTCGTGGGTCGTCGTCCCCAAAAAATACGGAAATTGAAGAGACTTTGTTTTATAGGGGACCAAGTAAATAAATATTATGATAAAGATGAAAAAATATAGAAATAATATATGGGTATTAAGTATTTAAAATGATATCTTTGCCATCTGTCTTATTAAAAAAAAAGGTTCCATTGCCGAAATTAGTTTAAGATGTGACTACATTATGTTAATCTCTGCAATTAATTCGCTTAAATCATTATTTTGCATCCAATAGAATTAAGAGGGTAAAACAACAGCAAGGGGCAGGGTATTCTCTGTTCGTTAAGCTTAAGTTCGCTTCCCCGTTCCGATATATATTTTAAAATGCGCTCTCCGGGGTTCTTTGTATTATTGACTACGACATTTATATGCCACCCAGCCATATGCGCATTTTCACATAATAGACACTCGTGCCCCGACACAGATGTGTGCGTAGAAACGAGGAAAAGCCTGACAGGAGCGGGAATTTCAGCGGTTGACATCCTGACAAAATTGACAGAAGCAATGGATTCAGATACTGGCAGCCAGGCAGCCAGGCAGGCTGGGAAAACAAACGAGACTGAAAGCCTTTCACTAATTAGGCAGGACATTTTCAATTAGGCGACGCAAACACAAAACCAAACAACGTTCTAAAAAAAAAACCCCCAGCGAAAGTTTCTGCTGGGAATGGGGCAGGGGAGGAACTAGGAAAAATAGAAACGCATTTTATATTAATGAATCGAAAATAATTGTCTGACATCAAACAACAAACAACAGCGCAACGCCAGAGAAATTTAATAGCCACAGAATAATTACCCCAAAATAATTTACTGCGAATTAGAAACAACGGCAAACAAAACAAAAGCGGGCCACTTGCGTAATATAAATTGGAATTTGTTGTTTAATTGGAAATTTGATGCCAATTTTTTATACATCCCCGCCCTGCAGCTGGTCCGCTAAGCCAGCAGAGCAAATTGAGCTTTTCTCAAAATATTAAATTTCATCAATACGTACACACCCATCGCGCTCAGAACGAGCATCATTATTTCTAAAAAGAAAATGTTGCTCGGTTCCCAAGGATTAATTTACCGCATATAGCAGGACTGGTCTTGGACTTGGCTTGGATGTGGGGTCAGGTATTTTCCATCAATTAGTGGCTGTTGCAATTGAAACCAACATTTTCCGGGGAAACTTGTAGTGTTATATGTCATGAAATATAATACAAGCACAAGCGGATAGATTGTGGATTCAAGAGAAAATAAATGGCGTTCTGAAGAAAAATTAAAAATGTTTAAGCTAGGTGAAATACTAGTGTTTATAAATAAAAAGTTATTTTGAAATAGATAAATAGATGCACAATTACAAAAATAATCCAAACCTACTTTAGTTAAACTAGAACAAAGAAATCAGATTTAGTTAGTCGGGCTATAGTCCGATTATTATTATTAGCATATCTTATTATGTTATTAAATCTGTTCTTTTTAATTAAAACATTCATTAAACCACAAATCAAAGGCACAAAATAACCAACAACATCAACAACATAATATTTAATATATAAATATTTTCACATTTTCCTTGCAGCAAAAAACAAAAACCCATGGCCAACGGTTCTGGGAAGGATCAACAGCAATTTAATTAAACCGCAAAGAATTCACTTGATTGCATAACATAAATATACTGAAAAAACATCAACGTTGCCGATAAAATTCCTTACTTGCATCAAATATGAAATGCATCAAATTTTAATATCGCTATTTGCGTTTATTAAACCATGAAAAACTCGAAACACCGGAGCCAGACAAAGTCATTAGCTTAAAAATGCATATTCCCAAGTCTCGCCGTCCGAGGTAAGTTCCCAGAATAAACACAAAGTAAATATGAGACTCTAATAAAAGACCAGGCGACTCCGTCATTGGGCATTTTTGAAATACAATATTTTCATACAATTATGTGCGCGGGGGCGGAGCTGGCGGGGTAAATTTAATAAGAGCCAAGAGCTTTTCTACACATTCAAAATATTTTGACAAGTTTTTCAATAATGCAATAAAGTTGCCAACGCGCCCCCAGGCACTGGCCGCCCCTCGCGTCCAAGGACACTCCAGATGAAATGAAAATATTGCCCACAATTTGTTAGGTCCTGGCCGAGAACGTGGCCCGTGGAACTGGCCAGGACTCGGTCTTGACTTGGCCATTTGCGGCTACTTGTTTATCTTCCTGCATTACTTTTGCCGCTGCCTCATCTCTTGTTTTCGCCTTGGCCGGAAGAGAGATTTTTCAATAGACCAGAACGACTGGAGGAGAGCCGGACGGCCAACGCATAAACAAATAATAAAAAACAAAAAAAAAAACAACTTAGGCCAGTGGCAATCGCGACCCTGACAACGACCTTTGGGCCACTCATTTGTCAAGGGGCGGTTCGGGGTGTGAGGCCCCGGAAAGGAAGCCAAACACCCGCGGCCTGGGGCATTCATCTTGGTTCCATGGCAACCAAGACATATGGCTCCGCTCCTCGCGCTGCCGGTGACCAAAACAAATTAAAGCCCCACTTTAAGACACAACCAACAAATCAAGTCGGCGAAAGCAAGCCCAAAGTGAAAAGGAGCCGACCGGACTTGCTCCTGCATCCTGTCAAGGGCAGAGACAATTTTTACAAGATTTACCTGACCGGCATAAGTAATCAGGTCGTGTCCTTTCTGGGCCAATCGAATTCTAAACTGTCGTCCGAAAACGATTTGGACACAATACTCAAATCGGGCACCAGAGGGCAAGGACAAGAGACCATCAATCTGCTGGCAGTAGGCTGGGAGTTCTGTTCTCGAAACCTGTTTCATTCGAATAAATTTGATACAAGGAATCTACTTAAAAGGAGTTTCTGGATTTTTCTTTAATAAAATCAGCTTAGAAAGAGAATAAATATTTGATTTTCTTTAAGATTAACAGTCGTAATTAATGATAAAACGAATCGAACTTATTTATAACTGAACTCCATGCTTTTCTATTCTATACAAAAATAAAATCGGGCTTATCCTGTATCCCTTTTAATGTCATATTTCCTGCAACAGGAATACCATTCAATTGCCATAAAATGCGTTAAAAGGTAGGCTATAAATTCGCTGCCCAAATCAAAGTTTAAAAGTTTCGAGGAACTTGAGCAATTTCCTGACCTGAGACCTCGGCTAGCCGACAATGAAATCGATTAAGCTGCCCATGTCGATGTACCATACACACATATCCACATCCAGGTCCGGAACGGAGCCAGGTCCACATTCACGTTCATGTCGATGTCCTCGAACAGTTTGCAGCAGCAACTCATTAAAAAGCATTAAACGCCAGGAACGGAAGTCATTGGGGCTATCAGTCGGAGACACGCTTCCGTTTCTCTCTCCTTGAGCGGTGCCTTCTTCTTCTTCACCAGTGCCTCTCCGGCACAGATTTACGGGGCCAAAAGTGCGTAACGAAAGAAAGGAAAAAAAAACCTCACGAGCGGAAGGACAGGGAAGGGAAGGAGGCCTTCGTCCTCCGTCCGGACAGAGATTGTCACCGGGCCAATTGTTCCAGGGCAAGGGAACTTCAAATGATTTATCGCCCGATAGTTGAGTTCAAAAGCGAAACGCAAAGAGGCAGACGGCGAACGAGGACTGTCGCCCGCACAAATATTTATTTATAAAATTGTTATCCCAACCAGGCAGAGTTCTCTGTTTCGAGGGCGAGTCCTTCGATCCATGCTCATTGCCAGGCATTCGCTCATTTTCAAATCGGATTTTATCAACTGAATGCCATTCTTGTGCAAATATCTTATCTCGCTGCCGCACAGGATAATGGCGACTTTTTCTCGGTACATCTCTGCTCCTTTTTGGCTTTAGCCGGAGCTCAGCCCCGGCTTTGGATGCCGCCTTTGTATGGCTTTGGAATTATTTCGAAAGCGGAAATTGATTTTCCCTTCTTATTGTGCACAGTTTTTCGTGTTTCTGTTGCTCTTCGTTGACGTGCTTTGCTGATTTCCCCTGACTCCTCTGCGCTTTGCTTTACATACAAATAATTTCGCCTCAACGAAGGGAGACACGGCGCTTGGCATTTGTTTAGCCATAAATGGAAACTCCCTTTTCCCGACGTTCTTTCCTTGCCTCATTTGGCGCTATTGCGATGATAATGCGGCGATGATTAGAAGCCCCGAAAATCTGAGCACCGAAAATGCTTCAGCGAAAGTGGATTTTAGCCCGGAGGAAGCTTAACCCTTTTGGCTCAGAAATATTCCTAAGAAAAATCGGATTTTATTGAGAGTTATCCTAAATTAAGCTTGCTAAAGTTTCTTAACTTTAAAGCCTTCAAAAATATATATTTTACGGCTCTCTCTCTGATAATAATACAATATATTCATTAACGATTTTAGCTGGTATGTTTCAGTAGTTATTCAAACCCACCTTTTAAAGCAAACATATTATATAAAAAACGAAAAAAATTACTCATCCGCCACGTGTGCAGAAAAATGAAAAGTTGCTCTCATACGCAACGTTGGCTGCTAACGGGTTAACCAAATTTGGGGCGAATACGAGTAGCTGGGCGTTTCGTTTCTGGGCCAGGCTATCAGTGGTCCTGCCCTGACCTGGGCCATTCATTCTCGCTGGTGTCGAGCCTAGTCCGAGGTCCTGGAACCGCAGAGCAGGGCACAGCAGCGGCGCGCATCCTTTGGCGCCGCGTCTTTGACATTATGAATGATCAGCATAAATTTCCCTGAGCTCTCGACGCTCCAAGGCCCAGCTGCAGCAAAAAGGAGCGGAAGAGCGAAGCGATGCCAGATAACTAGCGGACAAAGTGAAGGACGGCTCAGAAATTCATTTCATTTCATTTCCTTTGTACGTGAGCAACATTTTTTATGCAATTCCATGTAATAATTCTCTTGGTTGTCGCCCTTTCACGCATGAATATTCAAGCGAGCGAAAGAGAGAAGGAGCGGGTGCCTCTGGCCGAATGCCGGGGCTAATGAGACTTTCAATGGAATTTGAACATTTCTTAAATCCAAATCGTGTCCGGATTAGTTTATTCACACAGGCAAACAGAACCGAATTCCCAGCCACTCGAATGCCCCAGAAATGTTTGGCCAACAAACTTGCACAATGAGACCCAAATACGAGAGAGAGCAAATAATGTCAAACGAAAAAGCGAGATGATGCCCTGGTCCTGGGCCCTGGGAACGGAAAACTAAATTCAGTTTACATAATATAGCTCATAAAATATTTTTCGCACATTCATTGCCCCTTGGCCCAAAACTAGGCCACACTCCAGTGCCCCTCGAACACAATTCGGGCATAAACAATAAAGTAAAACGACAATGGAGACGGCGACGACGACGACGACGACGAGAACGACGAGGACGAACTTGAAGGGAAAATAACTTGAAACTTGAATATTTACATATGAAACGAAAGCCACCCACGCGACACGAACAGAACAGACACACACAGGGAACAATTTGGGAGTGTGGAGGATATGGATCAGTTCTGGGTCGGAGTTGGGTTCGAGCCGGAGTTCGAGGTTCGAGACTAAACAGCACTAAATTAATTCTGCACAATTTGCATTAAAATATGCAAATAAAAAAGTGAAAGAGGCACGGGCACGGGCACGGGAAGCGACCGTTTAGGTTTCCCCAACTATAAAGGGATACATCCGCCAGGCAATATACCATATATGCCAAGAGTCCCAGCAGGACGAGGAGCGTTAAGCATATGTGTGCTCAAGTGGCTGCAGACAATGGAAACCGGCGACCGGGAGGAGCTCTTCAAATTCGGGAGTGGGAGTTGGCCTTTTAAATTTCGAATGCTCTGTTATGGCTTTAATGGGAGGGCCCACCAGCCCCAGGAGGAATTTTCGGCATTTCAAGTGCTTCGATTATGAAAGTGCCACCCCCGCCGCATCACATTATTGCATGTGGTGCAGCCAGATCGGTTGGGGGAGGTGGATGAGGATGAGGATGAGGCGGGTGCCACATGTCTGTATGTCTGTCTGTCTGTCTGGCTGGGTGGCTGGCTGGCCGGAATATTACACCCGGAGAAGCTCGCTGCAAATTTGATTGTTCTTGGAGAGCGCGTGCCTCGACGTGGCCGCCAAGAAAACGGGCTCCAAGGACCCCGGGAAAATGGGAAATGGAAAATGGGTAACGGGCCCTCGCGTCGGCATCCAATGAAGCATGAAACTTTAGCACACTTGCAACAGTTTCCCATTTTTTTCCCCAGCTCTTTTTCCACCAGCATTTCCTATCCGCTTTTCTTTTCCCCGTTTCTTTTTTTTTTTTTTGTCTTCTTTTTGAAAAATATGTTAGCTGCGACTTTGGTAATCTGCAGCGGGTGTATATGGGTGTATATCCGCACAACCAAGTATATACACACATCCACAGACAGGGCCGTGGAGAGAGCAACTGGGTAATGGCCGGGATATGCGTGCACAGTGAAGTGGCGATATGCTGAAGCAACAACAAAGTGTATAAATCCGGTCGATACTTCTTCAATATATACCTACTGCAAAAGTGACTTTAAGGAATGGTTATATTGGATACCAACTCGTTGCAAGTAGTGGATGTACCAAGCCAGCTGGCAAGTAATATCCTTCAAAATAAGGAATAATAAATAATATATAAAGGAAATGCTTCATTCTAATTGAAGGCGGCTTAAAGAGTTTATTACAAAAAAGCATTATTTGCATGTTGCTCCTTCGAGCCGGATGTACCAATTTGGTCTTTCGATTACTCTGCAGGACCTTAAGATCTGTTTAACACTTTCTTATTGAAAATCTTATAGAAGCTGAAATGTAAGAAAGTCAATTAATAAACATACATGGATTAAGAATAAATGGAAGTAATTAAAAATATTCAAATTTTTGAAGGCAATCTTTATCTAGAAAACAATATATTTTCCATAAGCTTCTATAATTTCAAAAGGATAAGGCTCATCTTCCGCTTATAGGAACCCAGTATATATTTCATAAGTTACTTTATTTTAAAGGGGTGACGATACCATACTGATTATATTATAAACAAAGTTACATTTAGATCTCATAACCGAAAACTACTAATATCTCCCTTCTAAGCTCAAAACAATCCAATCAAATACTGTTCAATTAAATTAATAAAGACTAATCTGCAAAGCTTTGAGGAAAATTCATAAATGCAGTAGGAAATGTACATTCAACAACCTGACTTGGATAATTAAATACCTGGCACCCGGCATAATAAACGATTGATGACAACTCACAATTAATATTTAGCTAAATACAATTGAATGCTGAGAGTTCATTGGGAAAGCCTGTTGTGTGTTCGTATATGTCTGTGGTTCGTCTAACAAATTGCCAGAGGTATTTGCAAGCGCTTTCTACAATTTTAATTACAGTTCCGATTCCCACAAATACATACATCTAACTAGGAATTCCATATTCACGGTGCACGTATATGGCATCCGCTGGAGACTCCATGATTAATTTGAGAACACGAACATGTCAATATACACAGAAATG
This sequence comes from Drosophila parvula, assembly GCA_018904695.1. NCBI lineage: Eukaryota > Metazoa > Arthropoda > Insecta > Diptera > Drosophilidae > Drosophila > Drosophila parvula. The sequence continues at coordinate 8,478 of JAEIIG010034138.1, forward strand.
CGGGCATGGTATTACCTGGCTGCTACTCTTGCCAATGCCACTCGCAATAGTTCATTTGCTGGGCACAGCATCCGATCCCACACATATAGTATAGTGCATATATCGGATATACATATGTGAGTTGCAAAGCCACAAGCCAAACGAGTATTATTGCTAAGCCCGCTGTATATCGGGGAAAGCTTCAGCTTCAAGTGCATGTAGTTTTTCTATTCCAGGTCCTGTGTGTGTGTTTGTGTGTGTGTTGCAATCGGTTTTTAATAAAAACTGCAAACGAAATCTGTAAGCATATTGTTTGGCTATAAAATTAAAAACCAACAAGCGCTCCTGTGTGTCGGTGTGTACATAGAATTGCGATGTTCGCGAAAGTTTGCTAAAAAGAAGGAAAAACACACTGAGGCGAAAAGTTGTAGATATAAAATATATTGAATTATATTTATAATACATATTTTTATACAGGAAGCTGATGTACGGGGAAACTACATAAAGTAACAGGGGTTACAAATCCTTTAAAGGGGTCTAAAAATGCAGTATAATTTCAACTTTTAACTTAGTTTCTCCTATTTTTCCCCAGTGCCATCGATGCGGGAAATCAGTTGTATTAGTAGACATTTATAGTTACATTTCCCAGCAGTGGCATTTTTTAGATTTCCATTTGCGATTTCCCTGCTCATTCCACCGGTTTCTCTGTTATTCTTCCTGAGCTAAACAATTTTCGCAAATGAACGGATTTTCCCATTGTTCTTCGCTCCCGTTGTCTGGCCAATAAAAGCACGATTTTAGTTAATTACCGTTGAGCAGAAGAGACTATGATGGAAAGGACATCGTCTGCTCTGCTCTGCTCTGCAATTTTTTTCCTCCTATTCATGATACCATTTCAAGCTTAAAATAAAAGAACTCCGGCAATGAAAAGCGCGAACGAGCACAACAAAAAAAAAGGCAAACTCAAAGACGAACAATAATAACAACAATGCAGTCAATTGGCTCAAAATGAGTTTTTATGGGATTTGCATACTCTGAATGGGAGAGAAATAAATGTAAACAAGGCCAAAGCAGCGTAGAGCGAGCACAAAATGTTAAGAACTGGGCTGCAATTTTGCCGCATTGCCCTCGAAAAAAAAAGAAATCCCCACTGGTTTTTTTACGCTGTTGCTTCAAAATTTGCATTTGCATAATTTTAATTTTTATGATACGCGCCTGTTTTTCTTAATTGTTTCTCGTTAAGAGAGTGAAGCAGCTACCGCAGCCGCAGTTAATAAAAACAGAACATATTTAATGCGCACAATTACTTTGCATACGTTACGGCCGCGCCAGGATACGATGGAGGAGAAGGAGCAGGACCAGAGCAGGAGCAGGGCCAGGAGCAAGAGCAGCAGCAGGACACGGAGCAGGAGTCGGAGAGCCGTGTGCGAGTGCTCGCGCCTAAAACACTCCAGCCAGATTTGTGGAGTTCAAGTGTGCGTCGGCTCTTTTACGGCCCATGGAGCGCCTTGTCCGGTTCTTTACATAATAAAAGCGTAAACACGTTTTCACCATCGGTCAGCCGGACTTCGGAACAAGGACTAAGGACTCTCTTTCTCTCTCGCTCAACTACAGCCGTGGTCCCATTACAATGGCGCCAGGGCAGCAAAGAAAGGAAAGCCGCCACTTACGCGTGCCTGGGGCGAATAAAATTGGCTTTTTGTTTGGGCAGTTTTATGAATTGCTTCAATGCTCATTTACCGGTCGGCCTAATGGGTGCATTGCCGTATTGCCGCAACACAACCGCCCACTAAATACAGCCACTCCCTCTCACCCATAAGGTCGTAATGCTAGTAAGAGATCTATAAAGTGCACAAGTTTCGGTACTTTTATGACCGGCCTTCAGTGTATGGCTGTGGATCCTCAGCCTCTCAAGGGTGAGAGCCAAGAAAGTGACTAAGCTAGGTGACTGTACAAGGTCCTGCAGTTCCACAGTTCCTGCAGAAGCACGATATATTATTCTAGTTAAAATAAAGAGCAAAAGGGATTAAAAATATTAGAAAAACATTATAATATATAATATTTTTAAGAGAACTTCACACAAAGTGCATTTAACGTTAACATATCTTGAATATTTGATCGAAGGCCCAACGTATTTCAGTTAGGAATCTACCACGAATCCGTTCCTTTTTCTAGGAAGTCGCAACAATTTAAAAACTTCGGCGAACGTCACTCATTAACGCCCCAGAGAGTCGCTCCACTCTGAAATCAATTATCTGATGTGCCAAAAAACGTTGAGGAAGTATCAAAAACTGCTTGATTTACTTGTTCAACAACATTGGATACGTTGAAGTCGTACCGTGAACAGCCTTTTCGCACTTGCTGCAAGCCCCCTCACGAAAAAAGAGCTTGAGTGCACATATCACAGAGGAAGCCCAACAATAAACTGGGTTAGGAATGCCAGACTCAACCGACACGATTTCAATTTGCTTAGTTGATAAATGCCAAAAATTAATTCAGCCAGCCACACAAAATGCCTCACTTTTTATGCATGGCAGGAGTAGAGTGCTTAGGGTATGTAATAGGTACCCTCTATTGTAGGACATATTTTAATATTATTAATTATTATTATTAATTTAATATTTATTAATGGAGCTGAAATATGGTAAATCTATTAACATAAACCCCTCCATTTATACTTCTCCATTTATACTCTTATTTCTATATTTTACCCCATTAAGATGCCCTCAACGGGTATCCCATAGTCGGGGTTTTCGCCATGATCATTCTATTTGGCTATCTACGAGTGTGTGTGTGTGTGTGGTTCTGGTTTACAAGCACACTTATATAAATATGCATGTGAGTAACTAGAAAATATTTTCACTTTTTGCCGTGATTCGTTTTGGGGTTCCCAGCACACACACACCACCATTACCATACAGCACTCACACACAATGGGGCTGAGTATTTATGTAGAAAGAAAGTTGGCTTTCTTCTGGCTGTGTCAGGCACAAAGTTGCACCGGCCGGAGCTGCACTCCCTCACCGGCTGCTACCCCGGACCGCTCGTAAATGTACTAAATAGTTTCTCACGTGACTTTTGCCCATAAAAAATGGCTTTATTGCTGCACACGTATTCATTAATGGCAGCAATGAACTCACATGTGAACCTCGAGGCGGTGTGGGTTTGCTTGAGGAAAGGAATGCTCCTTACCCTTACCCCAACAAAAATAAAAAAAAAGAAAAAAGGCGCCTCCTCCTACTTGTTGTTGCCGGTTGCATTCAAAACTGCTTGCAAGTCGTCTGCACAGGAAGTGCATATTAATTGTGAAAATTTGTACGGATATTTCTTCGAAAAATAGCTGCCCTCCTTTCTTGTTGGCTTTTTAGCCCTGGCTAAATCCATGCCGTACTCCGAAAAATATGGCTTTAGTTGGAATTCCTTGAAACTTGCATAAAGGGAGTGAGCTTGGTAAATGCACAAAAGGGCAAACGGGAATGGATAAAGTTCTTGAAGGCTTTTCGATAAGTGTTGCCAACATAATATTTAGTTGCTTATGGCATGAGACTGGCTTATGCGCAACAGTAATTGGCCAAGCTTAAGACTTGACCATATTTTTTAAATAAGTTATTTCCCTTTTGTAATCCTGAACTCGAGTATTAAATAGTTTCAGAGCAGTATACTCGTATGTATATAATATTAAGAAGCAAGGTGGAAATTGCAGTTTCCTGCTATTCGATTTAATGACTTAAGTATCCTTTAATATAATATTTATTAATATTAACTATACACTTTCAGTCTTGTCGTGTACATTTCTCAATAAGTTAAATTGCAAAATAATCCGTTCAATCTGCATTTATTTGATGTAAGCTGCACCATTTCTTTGTCATTTGGCATAATTTTTCCTCGATTTTTATTCAAAACGTGGGACGTAATAAATAAATTTCCATAATGAGCAAAAAACGTCTGAATGGAAATTGTAAATCACTGAATTTTTCATTGATTTCAGATGATTCCAGTGTCCAGCTCACCCATTCCTTTGATTCAGTTTATTTCGTCGTTTCTTTTTTTTTTTGTTTTTTTTTTCAATTATTTGCGAATTTCGTATAATTCAGCGCAGGACTGCCTTCGTCCCTGTCATCCTCTTGTAATTTCGTAATAAGGCAGTGAATGTTTTAAAGCCGCTTACCGTTAACAAACAGGAGGAGGAGGAGGAGCCGGAGGAGGTGGAGGCAACCAAAGTCCTGTCCGGGGTAAAATAACATGTTATTGCACTTTTCTTTTAAATGAATGCAGTGAGCGCGCGTCCGAGCGCCGCACATGACAATTGCAAGGCGCTGATAAAAGTCGGGGCGGTGTCTGCGGTTGCTCCTTTATCCTGTATCCTCTCGCCCGCATGTCCTTCGCCTTGACAGGCGGATGGGGGCGGGCGCTGTCAGGGAACGAATGCATTTTCAAACCGCAAAAATAATTAAAAACTTTACGCCCCGCCCCGGGGCTGTGCTCGCATTTAATCCTGTCAGACAGGACACTCTCGTGTCGAGGTCAACCGATAAAAATCAAAGGGGACGAAGTCTTGGCCTTTAAACGGCGCAGCGGTTAATGAAATTGTCTCGCCGCCTCTGACGGACGATCCGGTCGATGGACAGTCAACCCACGTCTGAGAAACACTTCCTTTATCGCCGCATCCTTTACAGGCATTTGCTTTTTTGCTCTACAGGCTGTATCCTTTTCTCTGCCTTTAACAGGTTTATAGTGGAAGGTGGAAAAGCGTTGTTTTTGTTTCCCCTCATCTGTTAGTGCCACTTAAGACCGTTTACAATGTTTGCAAACCTTTTACCATTACACCTGAGCTGATCTACCTATACCTGAAAATTATTTAAAAAGTGTGCTTATATTTTTTTTGTATATTAAATTATACAAAATCCATTTGGTACCTACGAATCTTCTTCAACAGTTGCATAACAAGAAAATCCTTGTGTTCTATGTATTTGGATTATATTTTCCCATTTTATATAGAAATACGGAGAGTGGAAACAAGATCCGCCCAGCTTAATTACTTCCAAATTGGCGCAGATGGAAAGTTTTTCATTTCCTCGCTGCCGAAAACAGAATCTGGCAATGCCACAAAATGGGTTAAGGACCAAGGCCAGACCACAGCCATCTTTAACGAAGGAGGTCTTGTGCGATTTCGGCGGCTGGACGGTTGGATGGGCGAAAGTTTTGCCTCTTAGGCCCGTAAAAAACATTTGCGCAATGTCAACAAATTTGCGCGCTTATTAGATTTTCGTGGTTGCACACAATTTCGCCAACTAAGACCGCCGCAGCGAGATAAAGTGCAGCCTGTGAAAATATGAATAAAATAACGAGAACTTTTCACAAACGGAAGTGCACGCTGCGTTTTTTTTCTGCAGCTTCGCGCCCTGGGTCCGACTTTTCTCCAGTTCTTCAGCTTTCCCGGGCTGCGGTTGACCAGCAGACCACGCCCATTTGGGAATGGGACATGGACGGGGACGCCCATTTGCGCGACGGTCACGGTCGCCGGGTCTGCTAATGAGTTTTGTTGTCAGTTCTTGCTGGCCAAGCACAAATCGGCGGGTCGGGGATCATTTGGCTGCTCCTGCTCCTGCTACGGCTCCGGCTACTGCTTGCCTTGGATTTATGCGCCAGGAGTCGTGTGTGTGCGGTAAGTTAATATTTGCTGCATAAATTCCAGTGCGTCGGAATTTACTGCGCTTCGTTTCGTTCCTTTCGCTCCCTTCGGGACTTCCCCGACGTTTTGTTCGCCGCTGTTGTGCTGAAATTATGAAAATGCAGTCCCGCACACCCGTCCCACAAAGCTCTCTCTCTCTCTGGCTGGCCACCACAGAGTCCTGCGGGATCAGACTGCGATGCTTGGACCATGGACACACGAACACAAGAATATTAATTACTTTTTGCATTTTTAGCTCTACGCCCTGGAATTCAAATGAGCAGAATTCAGTTAATTTGTTTTTCAGCCAACCATACTTATTTTTTTTTGTTTGCTGTGAATTTAAGCTCAAAATCCGCTGCCAAGTTGGATTTCATTTTTGTTCAGTTATTAAGAGCTCTAATCTGGTAAATCCACCAAAAACGGTGTGCTTACTTATGGGGATTTATTCTTGACCACAAGTCAAAAGAAATATCTAAATAGTTCTTGAAATTATTAAAAGGGAAATATGCATATTTATATTTAAGGAATGGCAAATAATTGGAATTGTCCTAATTACTAGCAAAAATAAGTAATGTTAGAGTAGAAAATCGCTACAAATTGAAATCGGAAAATTATATATAACTACTAGCCGCAGGACAAGGCCACCAGCATCATTGTCCCCATATGAAAATCCAAATGGAGGAGTGACTTCGCTGTGTGCATGTCGTGCGGTTGGAATGACAAACGGAAAACGCCCCAAATTATCGGCACGTAAGGGCACAAATTGGAAATACCAGAGGCCCGGCGACCGAGCTGCTGCTGCGTTTACAAAACAAACACAGAAAAAGGCGAAAAGCACACAAATATGACACTGAATTGTTTTTCATGGCGCAAATCGATGCCACCTGGACGGACGACGGCAGTGATGGAGGCACGGTTTCAAATTCCATTTGACACATTTTCGCTACCGTTTGGTTTTGTCATGCTCGCTGTCATTTTTATTATGTTAGTGGATGTCCGTCCCACCATCAGACCATCATACATACCACAACAGCCATATGCGTCACTGTAAACACTCGGTTTCCAGGTGGGCTGCAATTGGAAATCTACATTGTAAATTCGTGAGTGATTCCTGACTTGGTTTTTTCATTGACCCCGCCGCCGTCACCAATGGAGATTCGAATAAAAGGCAATGGCTTGTGAAAGCATGCTTGATTTTAAGACAAACTTCCCATACATAGCCCACTTTAGAGCGGGCATAAAACTTTGCCAGCTACTTGTCTGCCTCCGGGCAGTAATCCAGACATTTATGGCCCATTTAACCTCATGTGCATGTGATGAAAACTTTCAGGGCGTGGAGAAATTAAAGTTATATTCAAAATATTCTCAAAGACAATGTTAGAGCAATATCTTAAAAGGGTGTTGCTCTCCACTGGATCGAGAAGTCTTCCTCCTTCTGGAACTCCTTCTCCCAGAGCAGCTTGTAATTGATATCGCCATGACTGACCTCAAGACAGGTTTCATTCGGCGGGGCCCAGCAAGGGTACAGGATGGGCAGTATATGGGCTATGGCCCTCTGGGTTTCAGTCGGACTGGAGCAGAACATCACGTACACAAAGCCGACGGGGAAGATGGCGAACTTGATCTTGGTCTCGGGCATGCGGTAGGTCACAAACGGTCGCAACTTCGGACTGTACAGGGTGTAGGGTTTATTCCGCTTGTTGAGAGTCCGCAGATCCAAGTGGAACGGCATACAGAAGGTGGCGTTGACCAAGTTATACTTGGGGTGACGCAGCGAGCACGAGTAACCGCCCAACTCGTCCATCGCCATTGAAAACTTGGCCAGAACCTGAAAGGCGCTTTTCCGGCTATAGGCCTGGGAATATATGTTACCATTGGCGTAGATCTTGACGCTGCCCATGGGAGCAAGGTGAGTCGCCTCCAGGGCCATGTGTTTTTCTGGTTCGTACCTGCTAGCAGGCAGAAAGCGCTTCAGTTTCTTCAGATTGTATCGGCACTGGTTGTTAAGAAAGCAGGTAAAGGGTCTACAAGAATGCGTTTGTGCTTAGTAGCTTACAAAAAATCGCAATCGTCACACTTACCTGTATAGCACGTTTAGATAGCGCTCTACATCCGCCAGCTTGGAGACGTCTTTATAAATATTTAGCACATCGGCATCTGTTGGGGTCTTGGCGCACGGATTCTCTTGTACATATTCAGTCTGGCTCGTATCCATACCTACAGTTAAGATATCGTACACCTCAGCATACGCGGTATCAGAGATTTGCGAATCTCCAAATGGAGTTCCTTGGTAATCTGATTTATGCATATTTCCCTTTTGCACAGTAGTTTTCGACATCGCTAGCGGCTTCTATTGTTTTGAGAACACTTCTCTGTTGATCAAATTGGCTTTATAAAATATGTTTAATGTTAAGTAGTGAGAATAACTTATTTTTTACCCGGATTGGATCGGTAAATAAGAAATTAAAACGAAGAGAATGAGCTTGTTTCCGGAGTTTCCAGTTCGATGCAAAATCAGTGTTGCACATCGATAAATTGAGACCAGTGTGCACCGATACAAATTTCCCAATAGCGCAAATAATGTGGCCTATCCACTTTGCAGACTATCGCACAAAAATCACGAATCGCTGAAGCTCAATGTTTATTTTTTTACTGGTTGGAGTGAACACTGAACAAAGCAGTTTTCTGTGATATAGTAGCTGATGCAAAAGTTTCTCTAAGAACAGTTGATCGATATTCGGAAGTTAATACAGAGGCGCCACTATGTTAAAATACTAGTTTTTGTGCCGCATAGTGGATGGGTCACATTACTGGCTCGCTTTGGAAGTTTTATCCGGTGCAGACTGGTCTCAATTTATCGATGTGCAACACTGATTATTCAAGCCTATTCTCCGCGTTTAAATCTCTTGATTTCCGATTTAATCCAAACAAAGAAAAAGTAATTCCCAGAGAGAAGTGTTCTCGGAACAAAAGAAAGTGATCTTGAGGTCAGCCATGGCGATATCAAGTACAAGTTGCTCTGGGAGAAGGAGTTCCAGAAGGAGGAAGACAACACCCTTTTAAGATATTGCTCTAACATTGTCTTTGAAAATATTTTGAATATAACTTTAATTTCTCCATGTACTGAATGTATTCATCACAGGCACATAACCCTTATTGACATATGTATGTACATACATTACAAATTTTCCCCCAAATCCATAAACTCAATTTTGGAAACTTGTAAAACTCACAAAGAACTTTTTATTATATCAAAGTCTTCGATGACATTCGTTATAATAAAATAGTCCCCTTACTCATTTAAATGAAATCCATTTAATTTATGTTATATACAATTAAAAGTTGTGCAAATATGCGTTAATAAATTCCTTGATATCTGGCAAATTATATATTGCCAAAGTGATTTATTCGCCAATTTATTGACGCATGAGTTAACCCCGTGGCAAAGCCATTAGTGGTTCTGATCAAATTAAACAATGCATTGCAGTGCATCAAACTGTGGGAATCCTCGAACAAATGCAAGCAAACAATCAAAATATCATTCAAATTCAAATCGCAGAAATCGCATAATTGAAACCCCATTGAAGTCCATTAATAACTTTGTGGCAGCAGCGCAATTCAAACACACGGATTCGGGCAAATCAAACACCAGCACATGCTCATAATTCTCAGCCGGAAAATGGGCTGGCTTGGGGAACGGATGAAACGGAGGGAACGGAGGTGCCGGACTTGATGTTAGCTCATCAAACCCGAAAAACCACTTTGCTCAACTCTTTCAAAGTGCATACATCATCAACGCTAAGCCAAAACAAAAAAGCAATGCAAAGGGAGCGAAATGAACGATGACGACGGGGCAGTGGTGGTGGTGGTAGTAGTAGTGGGTGATGGTGATAGCGAGTCTGGGCGGTACGAGGGCGTTGAAAACTTTTGTGCAATGTTGATTTTTCCGCAAGAGTCGTTTTTTGCCATCACCGGACGGAGACCGTCTACGGGGTCCGCGCCGAACGATAGTCTACGGCACGGAACTGGGGATAACCGAGGCATTCAGGGGAAAGGAGCCACAAGCACTTTATAAAACCCGCAGCTCAGCAAAAGTCTTTCAATAATAATAATATTGGGGCGCAAGAGGGACAACAATGGCTGAAATGGGTGAAAGTGCACGGTTTACGTAGGGCCGCCTAAGGTCATAGGTGAGAATAGAAGGTTCGAATTAATAACAAGAAAAATAACTTACAGATTTGTAGAGTTTCCAAAGTCATTCAATTATGGTAATTAATGATAGAAATAAAACACACTCAAGTGTTTGCAAAACCCTTAAATGGTTCATTTTTTAAATGTAAACATAATTCACCTGTATTTGTATTTAATTTAGTTATTTATTTTAAAAATCCCACAACGAATTACGCTTTAAAATAAAAGAATCCCCTGATAACCTTAAATTTGATACCCTTAGCGAATTCAATTAATTTAAAGTAAACCGACTGCCCTCGGACTTAGTGTCAGGTTCTATGACGCCAAGTCCATTAAAAATCAAATGGCAAATCGTGTAAATCACAGCCTTGACTTCGCCCCCATACCCTTGTCCTCTGGTGACCCGTGACCCCTTGAAGGGAACGGGAAATTGAAGTGGTAGGAGTTCCTGGATTTCTACGTGGATTGGGAGTGGGACTTTCGACTGGGAATGGGTGTGGATGTGGTGTAGCTGATGGCGGTGTTGGCTCTGCTCCTGCTGATGATGATGATGACAAACAAAACAATGGAATCAAAGCGGTTAATGGCTTTTGTGTGTAAAATGAATGAATGCGGCAACGTTTCCTGCTTTCATTTGCAGCGTCATTTGCTCTGGTAGTCTCTCTCTCTTTTTAACCCCCCAGCCCTCCGGTGGGTTCTGGGGATGAGAGGTCACTGGCTACAGCAGTTTTAGTAACATGTTTGTTTGTGTACACTGTATGTACACTGAAACTTGAAGCTGTATTATAAGGTATACAAAAATAATTAAATACTTTTGGGAGACAACAAATAATTATTTATAATTAAGACTCCAAAGAAACTATGGGTTTTATGTGTACTAATTATTACTGCAAATGATCTTCCTTATTTTCTTAGCTTCTTGGTCCTTGGTGAACTCGATTTTTGTGCTAAGTGCACACACATTCCCGTAGGTAGGGGCCGTTACAAGCGCTAATCGATAAAAGGGGCGAACAGGATTCAGAAGGATTCCTTGTGGACGGGTGGGATTGGGATCCTGTACGGCTGCTGACATCGCCGGCAATGCAACTCCACTTTCGTTATTGGTTTTTTGTTACATCCCTGCCAAATGCCACATGCCGCAAGGATGTGCCCTCGAAGCCCGGCAAAAGATTTCGCCCCCGTCCAGCTCTTTGTGCAACCGATAATTAAATCGAACAAAGGCTTAGATTCACTCAGATTCAGTCACTCCATTGCAGTTCCGCTCGTTTATCAACTGGCGAATAATCCCCGAGAACTCACCTTCATTCACATTCCTGCCCCGGGGGGCATCTCTTCTCATACTGGAGTATCCACCGTCTGAAGTTGTTGCTCTTCGGGCAATTAGCAGGCATAAACAACAGGCTAATCCGATACTCAGGAGATATATTTATTTGTTTTGCTGAGAAATATATGAAGAGGCCCAGCGGAGCTTACATTTTAAAGTGGGAAGCAATCATATACAATTTCTTTAAAGGTTTATCCTTCTTGGATGCCTAATTCTCAATATCTGCCTTATATAATAATAACATCTGTATCTGAACAGTAAGTATCTGACTCCTATACCTTTTTATGAATTATTCCCCCATAACTTACCTAAACTTGTTATTTACTCGTCGGACAGGACACTTCAGCATTTTGTACGCCCTTGAACTGACTGGGCAATATTATTTGCATTATCTGACGGGGTAATTTCTCCTAGATTAGCACTCCTTTTACAGACGGCAAACGGGGAAAATCAGGAGGCATCCATTCGGCAGACAGGCGGCTAATTAGGCGATCAAGACCTGCCTGGGGCATGTCAGCCAACGCCCACGGGCCGCGATAGTCATTAGAACGGGGTCAGGAAGGGGGTCAGGAATGGGGGCTAAGGGGTGGAAAATCAATAGCTCTATTATTTGGCGGAATGTCGACAGCCCAAACGAGGCGACTTGACTCCGTTTGATGTGTTGATTGACAGCCTAATTGAGGTTTCTTGACTTCTTCCATGGGGCCAGGCCAATGACCGTTTGCTAGTCGGGGCTAATAATAATATTGTTGGCCTATAATATCGCTGGGGGAATAACAGCGTGTTTAGTTAGTCATTAGGTTGGGGCATGGGGGGCGGGCTTAAAACAAAGCTCCCATCCCGAAGCACATTAAATATTTGCCGAAAGTCGCACTTGATTGCCGTTGTTGTGGTCGGCATCCGTTTTAATTTTTTATTGATTCAACTGTTTAATGTCAATTGCTGTGCAAATACCAATCAAACGCTTGGTTTACGCAAATAGGCGGCAAGTGGCCGCCCCTTCGATTTCCCAGACACAGACACGAACACTTGCCGCCGTTCTTAATTAGCATTTACATTGCGTGCAACATACTGCAAGACATAAAATTAACGCCGTTCCCGGAAGGTCCTGCCCCCTTTTACCGATACAGGACACAGAATACAAGACTGCTGCTGCTGCTGCTGCGGCCTCTGCTTAGCCTTTAATTTGAATTTTGGGGCAAGGCATTCGAAGTGAAACTTCTGTCCCGACGGGATGGTCATTAAAAAGTCTGAGTGGCCAACAGAGCCGAGTTATTCACAACTTTTTGTTACGGCCAACTTTCAAAGGGTTGATTGAACTCTTGAATCGACTAAAAAAAATACAACAAATAAATAAAGGAACAAACTGAATAGGCAAGCGTACAATAAATACAAAAAACCTGGTGAGAAAAGTTTACAAACATTTATTCGTTGTTTTGGTTGAATGTCCCATCGATGGGATGGGATTGAGAAATGGCCGCACAGAGAACTTCCGTTTGTGAACTCAATTATGTGGCGTATCAATGCCCAAAAAGTTTCTTCTCAAATTCAAAGCACAAATTTATAATACCGAGCTGTGTCTTGCCTGGATGGGTGTGTGTGTGCTAATAAAGTGCGGAACCACAGACTCTCTGGGCCAAAAGAAACTTGCACAGCTAAAAATAAATTTCTACTAGAGAAACAGCTTTCGAGTGTTTTAAAATGATTCCGAGTGCCACTTAAGCGTTCCAGCGCACAGCGCGATATCCGTTTGTGCTCATTCAAATCGCATGTAAAAACTATCTAGCATACTTTTTGGCACTCACACAAGAGCAGGCGTCGTGAAGTCAAGGCTTGGAACTGTTCCAGATCTCCGTCTACTTCTCGTCCCCCTCGTTCGCCGTCTGGAAAGGAAATCCAAGCTGAAGCGGAAGTGCACAGCGCTGAAATAAAGTGTTGCATACTGTTCGGGGCAAAAATAATAAAATATTGCATATTTTGCGGCTACATAGAGTCCAATAGTAAAGTAGATATAGTATGGTATGGTATAATATAATATGGTATAGTACTATATAGTAAAGTATGGTAAAGTATACTATGTTTTCTATTACACCCCGTATATATCATAATAAGTATGATATATTCTTATTATTGCATACTCGTAGGCGCTTAAAAAAATTTATTTAAATCTCTGAAGACCTACAACGCGATGTAATCAAGTAACAAGTAATAATAATATGAATGAGGAACCATAATGCCTGAGCACACGTAATCTGCAAGCGGATCTAAGGGATATAGTTCCGTGGTATTGTTAGATTTGTACACCGGATTTTCTTCAGTTCGTTTGGCTGCGACCTCAATTTCCCCGGCCACCCCCACGTCTGCCTCCAATTTCAAAGTGAAACTTTAATGGCAACAAATTCTCCCCCGCCAGGACCATCGCCATTTTATATTTGATATTTTATTACATTACATTTCCCTGGCTTATTACATTTTGGCTTTTAAGCTGTTGACACAACTTGATTTCCGTGCGACCCGGGTGTCGGGAGGGTGTGGAGGGAGACTGGCCTGGTCAGTGCCGGAATCGCCGTCGAGTTCCTGTCCAACCACCCACACAGTCCTTGTTCAACTCGTTTTGTTTCAGGTTTCTCTCTCTCTCGCTTTCGCTTACTTTTTTTTTTTTTTGCCACCCGGCCTCAGACAATTTTGGCTTTTTCCTTTGCCGAGTTTCACTTTTGGAAGTCGGGAAGTCTGCTGGCTGACCCAGAAACAAAAGTGTGTCTAATGGCTTTCTGTTATGTTTTTTGACATTTTGGGAATAATGTTTCCGCTTCCGGTTTAAGGTGTGCTGCGCTTGTACTTGTGCCTGTATTTGCTGCAATTTCCGTCTCAGTCTGTCGCCAGTTACACGGAACAAAAAATTCCAGTCCATCTCTTCAATTTATTAGCTATAAAAGTAGCGTTCAATCAAGATAAGTTCTTTATTAAAATATTTTCCAGTTTTATGTGAACAAATATTAAATTTGAAATAAATATCCATAAATTGGATTATTCAATACACTTTTATTCCATGTGCAGACCAGAAATAAGGTCAGCTCGTAAGCTGGTTTCATAACGGGCAAAAAGGCGAGGTGAAAATGTGAAAAGTCATGGAAATTTCCGCCTTTTGCGAATACTTCGCCCTGCCCCCAGATCAACATCAAAGATGTGCCATTCCGATACTGCCAGCTAATTTCAGCGCCGTAAACATGACAACCTAATTATTTTTTTCTTTCTTCTACGCAGTCGGCACCACATCATCATCCACTGAAAACAACGGGGAGGCAATGCAGCTGTGATTAATATAGGAAGCGCTGTGCCCGCCAGTGACATTTCCATACGAAATTGAAAATAAATATTTGCACTGATAAATAAAAAGACGAAGGCATCTGCCTGCTAATTGCACTTCGACTTCTCCAGCGAGTCCTTCATGCAGGATTCAAGTGTACACAGAGATACATATATATAGAGTGTGGCGCAGCAAGGACAGATGGCTCCGGAAAATTAGCAAAGAAATTCACGGGGGGGAGGGACGCCTTCGCCTTTCGTCAGGACCTTGAGGCCTCTTCATTCTGGCAGACAGGACGCGTCTGGAGGGTGGGCTGCTCGATGTCCTCGTTTTACCCGCCTTTCCGGCTGTCCTCGTCTTTGGCGCCATTTGATTAATATATATATATATATATGTATACTTTGGAGCTACCGCCGTCCCCGTGATTGTCTCTCTTTCTTTTCGACAATCGAAATTAATTGCACTGCTTGAGGAGGTCCTGTCTGCGCTTTGTTCCCAACTTTCGCCCAACACCTGGCGGCGTCTGCTGTCAGGGTTAAGTTTGTCGTCGAATTTCCGAAAAAGCACCAACGACGGCAAAGTAAATGCCCCCCGAGATCTCTCTGTCTGTCTGCAGGCGAACAACAACAAGCCGAAAGCTTAAAATGCAAAAATCAATAAATTTAATTAAAGCGGTTATTTAAAGTATCGAGAAGAGAATTACGGGATTTAGAGGATGTCATTAGAGTGGCGAGGAGAGGTAGGCTTATGCCTATGGAGCGGATACATATTTAAATTGGTTTGAATTATGTTTAAAATGATTTAATTAAATCGTTCTTTTGTGGCTACGGTGTGGCTTAGGTGCTTTGACAGTCATTAATGGTCCAATGATGCTTTAGAATTATTTCAAAATAAATTAGTTCATAGAATACAAATATCTCGAATTGACGGATTAAAGGCTATATTTGGTAAACTTGATAGAGGCAAAATATTAACTTAAATAATTAATTTAGAAGGTGTTTATAACATATATACTTATGTCTTTAGAACTGTGTATCTTGGAGTTTTATACATTTTTTTTTAAGGTGTAGACTAAGGCATGAAACCAAAAATAAAATATTAATAAATGTGCCGTCATACTGCTACTACCAAAAAGACTACTGATGAGTTTGCATAGGCAATCATCGGCTGTCGTTAGCATTTCCCTCTTTCTCGAAAATCACTTTGGCATTTTTTTTTTGGGGAAATCATTATATTTAAGAGGCATTTTCCGGCGAACTATCGCTTTCATTCTCGACAATGCCAATCAGTTGCATCCCCAGGGCCAGGACCCATTATCATGCCCCCAAATGAGGGCCATTCATTGGCCCCACCCACAGACGTATGTATATGTATATCTAGATATATATACTATATATAAACATATTCCATATATAAGCATGTGTATTTATATTTACTATTTGCGTGGCCATCATTATCGTTATTAGAGCTCATTAGCAGCGTCATTGCGAAGCCGAAAGAGGAGGCGATGTTTGGGTATTTGTTACGGCTCCCATGTGTGTGTGCGTGTGCGTGTGTGTTGGTTGTAAGTGTTGTCCTTCACAGGACCGAAGGGAAAGGGGTAAATGAGCTGGATGAGATGGGCCTCACAGGGCCATATTCAAGCTAATTTGGTTCCAGGGCCTTATGGTTCCTGATTGAACCAAAATCGGGTCTTCCATAGAAACTAGAATATTATGATTATATAGCAAGTTTGAGCTGCTTGAGGATATTATCCTGTCATTTGCTTAATTAAAGTAAAGCCACATAAAGTATAAGCAAGGGCAGTTCGAATATAATTAATTTTCATGGAAGCACTCTTGTGGGTTTCACCTCTACAATATCCTTGTACTATAAAGTATTTGTAGTAGAAGTTGGGGAGATCCTAACACAACACAAATAATAACATCTTTCGCTATAATATTAACTTATAAAATATATTTAATACTTCTTTTGACTTTAATGAGGCTCTTTCAACTTTTTAAATATTTATTTCCTACAATTTATTGAAGATTAGTTTCATATCTTTAAATCTGAGCTCACAATTGTTAAGGCGTCATTGTGCAAACTTAATTTCTGTTGACCTTCCGCCTTCATCAGGATCCGAATCTAGATCGGAGTCGGAGTCGCAGTCGCGTTAGCCTCCCGTCTGTGTGCATACGTGGTCCAAATGCCTGCCGGAAATCGTCTGCAATGTGCGAGATAACAATTTTCATGCCATGACCAAGGCGAATACATTAGGAGTGGGCAAAAGCCACCCACTGGACCGAATCACAACCAAGCACAGCCCTCTCCCCCACAAGCCACACTCATTACTCGTAATGGTGCTGATGGTGATGATGACAACAACACCACCTCCGGCGACCACTGCGAAAACAGATGAGAAGCGGCGGACTGATGCCCCGATTCCGGAATCCAGCAACGGCCAGGGAAGGAGTATTACAATGGGAATGCCATTGCCGTATTCTGCATTTCAGAGCTTGTATTCCCATATTGCATGTTCCGTGTTTCGCCGGACAGGACGATCCAGAATGCCGTCGTAACATTTAATTTCCGTCAACTGGTTTTGGCGCGGGAATGGAATCTGGGGATACACTGGGAGGATACTCTGGGGCGGGGAGAGAGTCCCACGTAGACACAACATGTCTGCGGCTAATATAAAACGAAGAATGCCATGACAAACGGGTTGGGCCACCAAAACAGACACGCTGACCACCGAAACAACGACAATGGCAATGGGGACGATGATCCTGATGATGGCACTTGTCCAGCCGTAGCTATTCCACTCCGTTCCCGGGCCATAATCATTAGCTACGTGCGTCGTCGTTGGGGTTTTGTATGCATTCAACAGTTTTGATTGCTGATTGCGCACGGCGACTGAAATAATTTCGTCCATCAAATGGGGGTTGATCCAGGTGGTCAAAAATATATGATTTCCCTAAATAAGGAATTCACCTGGGGTAAATGGGTATTTTAAGATGAAAAGGATGCAATATCTTAGAGCAAGAGTAAGAAGAAACCACAATTTTGAGTATACATAAATACTATCTCTAAAAAATATTCCACTTGGAAATCATTAAGATTCTTTTTTAATTTGAAAAGAATTTTGAATAGCTAAAAGCTTTGAATAGAGATAGAGATATATATTGTTAAATGTTACAAAATAACTGCTTTTATTGAAGCTAACCCAATTACATTTATAGAAGCCAAGAGATTAAACATTATTTATATTAAATTCCAGACAAATATTTAAACAGACATATATTTGTTAACTACCAAATTTGACTTAAATAAATAAGCATTTTACCCGCCAGTTCTTTTTCAAAATGCTCCGATGAATTACTAATTAAATAAATGCTTTTTAGAGTGCAAATAAATAGCTGGCAAAAGCATTTGGACTCCAAAGAGTATTTTCGAATTAAAATGAAAGACATTTAATGGGGGACTAAGAGTAAATTCTATGAATTCCTGAATAAATAATTAAGCTCAAGAAATTTCCCCCCTTAAATGTATTTATACAATTTTGTATTTCGCCCACCTTGAATATTCTAAAAAATTAAGTAATTAAATCGTGCTTAAGGCATCACCGACAGCAACAGCAATGGCAGCGGCGGCAGAGGATAAAAAAGGAAAATATGTAAATGTTGTCATAACGAAAATGCCGCAGAGAATGGCCCATCTGGACGAGGAAGACGACCTGCCTCAGTCAGGATTAAGTGCTTTGTTCTCTGTTTGTTGCCGTTGCCGTTGCTGCAGGAGGCTTCGAGAATGAATTTCAGCATATATTTTATGACACTCGACTTTTATATTTATGCCCCGGCCACTACATTCGTCTGTCTGTCTTTCTGTCTCGTTTTTTTTGCAGCACGTCGCCATCGCCGCACTCCCTGTCGCCCAAGGACTATGCAGGACTCGCCGGCTGCTCGGCGCTGGCTTTTGTCCTGTACCTAAACACACTTAACGCTGGATTTGTCTACGATGACAGGTGAGAAAAATTTAACCGAATTAAAAATTCCATATGTCAGCACGTTGACGAAGGTAAATGGCGGCGAGTCGAGACATTGGTCCTTCGTCCTCTGGTACTGCTTTGGTGCTCTGTTGCTGTTATATGGCCAAAAGCGATGTTTTGTCGCCGGATCGGTCCCCGAAGAGCGTAAAAAAAAGGGCAGCGAAAAATACAAAAGTTTATTATTAATTGTGCGCCAAGTGCCGCCATTTATTTGATAAAATCGCCGTAATAAATTCTGGGCTCCGCCTAATTGTAAAACTTGAAGCGGACCAGTTGCCCGGCTTATCGCCCTGGCCATTGTTGATATATATGCGGCGGATCCAGTGCCATTGTCAGAGTCACAGTCAGAGTCACAGACGGAGCAAATTAAAAAACAAAATGTTGATTTATGCCGCCGCTCCTCACCTGGCCGCATTGAAATGCTGCAAACGCAAACGAAATTACCCATAAATATCAAAAGTCATGTACAATGGACAGGAATTTCCCCAAGGACCAACCAGCTCCATATATACAATGGTCTAGCCCTCCAGCCAAGGAGTCAGCAGAAGTTGGGAGCAACATGGAGTCGGGAGACCGTTGAGCTCTATGCTCTGACCATTCCGGCGAACAAGTGACTCCTGTTACTGCTCCCCGGTTCAACTACAATGCCGGCAAACAATTGCCAGGATTTGAGGTGGGGACACGGTATTGGTCTTGGTTCTCGCTCTGGATCTGGCCAAGTTATGCAGAAAGTGCTCAGCTTGGAGCTCGAGCTGTAGCTCGTTATTTTCTGCTGTCCAGAAAACAAGCGCCAGCGCACACACACCGCGCGCACACGAAAATAATAAACGCAACTTATGTAACTCGGCCGCCCCTTTTGCCTTCGAAAAAGTTGTGTGCGAGTTTATGTTTTTATTTTTGTTGCTGGGGCGGAAGCTCCTGCGGTCACTTTCACGCAGTTGCCAACACCAGTTGTAGCCCAGGACCTTCGTCCTACACAGGCCAAAAAAAGAAAACAAAAAAAACACCTGATTCTTTTGTTATATGCCTTGGAAACTTCGTCTAACTGGTAGTTAAATTGAGAAGCCTTTGAAATTAATGGAACTATGGAACAAAGTTATAGAAGCTAAAAAAAAATATGCTCTAATCCAAAACTAAGTTTAAAATCGTTCATTAAACTAGAAAAGCTGAATAACCCGGACTTCTTAGATTTTTGTTTCGGTGCAAACCCGATTCGAAGCCTACCTATCGGTTAGTCTTTTCGTATGTCCTGCGGTCATCCCACAACATGGCCACTGTGACCACACGAGCACAAGTTATTATTGTCAAGCCAGGCCAGACAAAACATGATTTATTAAATGGCAGAATTCCCTTCAATTTGTTTCCTATCAACTGGAAAAAGAGCAATGGCTTGGCTTTGGCCGGGGCAAGGGGAATGGACAGAAGAAGGCCACCTATCGTTGCCATGTTTCGGCATTAAGGAATCTCTGTTGCTGGCAATTGTTAGGAAGAGATATGAGATTTTAATAAGTTATGCTTGGCAGCTTTTTGATCGAGTGTTTCACGGAACAAGTTTCCTCAATAATTGAACTAATGGGATGTGCTTATAGCCGATTAGTGTCCATTGAATTATTTCTAGCCATTTAAACATTTAAGCTTTAATATTTTTTAAAGGGAATTAAACACCTTTGTTGGTCACCCGAAATTCACACCTTCAACTTGATATATTTCCATTTTACCAACATAAAAAAGAAAAACACGTAACAAAATGTTGCCAAACATCCCCCAATCTGTAGTCTTACAATAATTTATGTGCCGTATTAAAAGGACAGCAGCACCGGCAGTAAAGAATCAACAGCAGCGGCAACAACGTTACGTATACGTAATTTTGATGGCACACAACCATCGGACGATAGGCACACTTCACAGCGGAGGGGAGTGTGTGTGTATGTGGTGTGCGAGGTGTACCAATGTTGTGTGTGTGTGTGTTGTGTTCTTCAGCCAGAGTAACAGAATTTTGTGCTCTTTTTTTCGGGTTGTGTATATAAAATCGAAAATTTGCACTTTACATAAGCACAACACATACAAATGGTGTGTTGTGGGTAGCCATGAAGGTGGATGGAAGGCAGCATGGCAGGATGGCAGGATGGCAGGAATGTGGTGTCCACATTCGGTGCTGATGCTATGATATATTGTCTTCAACAAAAGCCAAGCACAGCCCTGTTTGTCTGCTGTTCCCCTCCACCCGTACTTATGTGAGGTAAGTCTCACAGTGGAATGGAAAGTGGAAGTATTACTGAACCGTTCTAAGATGTAGGCTCACAAAAGGGCACAAAACATGAAATTTAATAGAGAATACATTTAATATACCGTTTTTGAAACATAAATCGGTATGCACTTATATTTAGAAATAATTAAGCATTAATTTTCAGTCATATTTATGTTATTTGTTTAATAAACATATTCAGATAATCGCCGAACCCTTAGTTCCACTGTTCACCATGTGTGTTGTGGCTGTTCTTCCTCGATTGTCTGCTCCTGGTTCTCTACTTCCTTTTCCTCCTACTGCTCCTGCTGCTGTTCCTACTCTTGCTCCTGCTACTGCTCCTGCTCCTGCTCCTGCTCCTGCTCCTGCTCCTGCTCCTGCTCCTATTCCTGATCCTGTCTTTGGCCTCTTCTGCTTCGAGTTGAGAGTGAAAAGCGAACGATAACGGCAGCAACATGCCGCACTTGTAAGCTGCTTGAAGCCTGGCCATTGTTGTTGCTGCCGCCTTCTGACCTCTGACATCTTACCGCCCCCTCACACGCTCACCCCCCCTCTTCCAGTCCTTGCTGTTACTGTTCTCTGCCGCTGACAAAGTGGCGTTGTTGTTGTTGTGGTTGCTGTTGCCATTGGAGGGTGTTGATGTTTTGGTTGTCGGCCTCGCTATTGCTATTCATTCACTAGTTATACGATGATAAAGCACAAAAAAGGGAACTGCGGAAATTCTGCTGATGACGATAATGTTGACGCTTACGATGGCGACAACTTCGACCCTTTTGCCCGGCATAAAGCCCATCTGCATAGAGCACAGCGAGGAGCTAGTTTTGCGCTGGCAAATACAAGACTTTACGACATTGTCAGTGTGTGCATTCGCCTTGAGGTATGCAATGAAATTTCTTTTCAATATTTGCCCGCTACCTTCGCCAATGCCTTGCAAATGAGGCGTAGAACAATTTTCGGTTCGTTTTTTTGGTGCGAAGGAGGATGGGAAATGCTTACTAGCTTCATATAAAAGCATCATTTCCCAGCCCGAAGGCATTAAGAGCTAAACACCAAAGGTTAAGGTTGTAGAATCACACGAATATATACCTAATCTTAAAGATTTTAGTATATAATTTATAAATAATATCTTTAGATATTTATATTATTGGATTAATTTATAAAGTCAAGCCACAAGAGATCTAGCGATTTTAAATCATTTATAAGAGAGCCTTAAAGTAATATAATAATTAAAATATAATAAATTAGAAAATAATAACTCTTTTTAACCACAGCTTCAGCTATATCATTTATAAAATAATGTAAGAATTAAGAATTATTAGGAAAGTTCAAAACAGGCAATGGTTTCTGTTCTAATATAAATTGTTTAGATTAAAGAGATTATATATTACATTATGCTAGCGAAAATTACCTACAAATTAAACAAATTTATTGAAATGAAGTTTTTATAGCCATTTCTAAGTACAATTTCTTGATATCTCCCCTAAAACTATGGTAAAGACATACACAATTCTTAAGCAGTATTAAAATGGCATATTTCCCCATTATTATAATGACCACAAGTGTGAATGCAATGCGAGTTCTTCTCAATTTAGCAGCTCCTTCATCAGTGTTCAGAGCTTTTGCTTTGTGTCCTTCCGATAAGAATTTGTTTGCTCGCAACGACATTTTTGTGGATGCTTTGGCGCAAACTAAAAGGATCGGCTGCGGGGTGACGGGTGTGCTCGGCAGAGTGGGATCCTTTGGAATGCCAATTGAAATTGAAGTGTAGATGAGTGTGCCGTCCTCCTACTCGCACCCCCGCCGCCCGAAAACCATTCAGCGACGCTGGTCCTTGCCAATAACTTTGCTTTATAGTTGGGCACGTCTCTCCGGCGAATTTGTAAACCCAATTTGTGGCAACACCAACCTCCACACTTGGCATCCTTTTTATTACCATTTTCTGGCATTGAAAGAGCTGCCTGAACACACACACATACACACACACGTGCAATAAACCTTGCCACAATTCATATTTCCGGTCACCCATTCCACATGGCGTTCGTCGACTGATAAATAAAATATTAAATTGAAAACCGAATTTTTATTCAAAATGCTTTCTAACTTATGTGTGTGTGTGTGTGTTTGTTTGCATATGACTTTTCTTTGGAGTCTAACCTCCCCATCCTCCGCCTCCCCCCCAAGAAAAGCTGCCATTTGTGACCCGAGGCTTCGGCGGATATGTACTATATTTCGTTTGCATAACCTTTGAACTTTTTGTACACCCGAAAGACCTAAAACTACAGCCGGGGGCAGCAAAAAGTTAAAGTAAATATCTGTACACATAACTTGATTACTTAACAAGCCGACATTTAATTTTCAATTCAAGAAGCGAAGCCAAACGCTTTTTAATTTGCCCGAAAATGTTGATTTAAGTGAGCGCAATCAAATGAAATATAGTACATTTTTTGGATCAATAAATTAAATACATTTCAATAAAATTTAATGGGCTCCAAAGGTTCAGAATGGTAAATGTTAAATCTCAAAGTCAATATGAGATATTAGTTAGAATTAAGTTAGATAGAGTTAGTTTATTCTGCTCAAAGTCATTTAAGTTAAGTGCAATCGATATATAAATAATATAAATGAAGCATAAAAACTACCAAGAAAACATAATAAAAGCTGATTTTAAAATATAGATCTCATTAAATGTTTACACTGGAATAACTATTAAATATTTATACAGCAGTTTAGAGACAAGCAAGTGAAATAGAATAATACTTTGCTGTAATAAATTACTTTCCTTACTAATGTATAATGTATTTCTTAATTCGCTATTTAATTTTCTTTTAAAAAACGTAAGCAATACCGTGTCAGCTCTTTGCTTTCACCTTTTTTCTTATTCTCCACCTTAAATCCCCTTAAAAAGAATACAAACACCAACCACTCGCACCTCGAAACCCTCCCTGATGTTAAAAAGTTAATTAATGACGTTTACTGGATACATCTAAAAACTAATTATGCATAAAATGGCCGGGGTATTATTGCAAGCCCTCCATAAATTTCCGCAAACTGTGCAGCAATCGCACAAACAACGCCGATAACAAACTAGCCCTGATCCTGATTATACGGCTCTGCTCTGCCTCTCACCTGACCCGACCCACTGCCACTGTGCCGTGCCGGCCAAATCGATTAGGACAACAAGGAGCGCTACAACGGCGAGGCAATTACCAAGGACCCCTCCTCGTCCACTACAACACAGTGACAATGTTCGTGTTTCTATATATATAGTATATATGTGTGTGTGCTAAACAACAAAAGCACAAAATACGCCAACAAATCGGCAATTAATCAAGTCGCAAGTGCACGGAAGGGGGTGGAGCTGAACGGGGGGGTTGGTCAACTGTCGCTTGGCACTTTAACAATATTTATGCCGAGTGCAAAAACAAAGGGACAATAAAAATAGCAGGCTTAACATTGTTAACAATAAATACATATTGCAGACTTTTAAATACCCTAAAAATGATTTTTAAAATATTTAAAAGAAATCAAGTAAGATCCAGCCTGAATAAAGTTGGTTTTCTTAAAAAAAACAATAATATAATTTTAATATAAGTTACGTTTAATTTTATTTAGAATATAAATCTGTATTCCTGGAACTAAAAATTACTTGAATGGTGCATTTTGGTGCACTGCCTCTTGATACTTTTTTCGGAGATCACTCAGTTTTAGCCCCCCTTGCATGGGCGGAACATCAAGTGATATATAAGGAACTTGAGCGTTAAGCAGTTTCGGCTTAAGAAATCTACGCTCTCCTGGTCAATATATACTGTCACCTCAGTTTTGGGATATCCCAAGAAAAAGTCTTTATCAGCATCGTTATCCAAGCAGGGGTCCACGGCGGTGTGATTGATAACACACCACTTTGCGGTGTCCAAAGGCGGATTCTGTTTTTCAAGTATAAGAAATATACTTTGAAAATCTTTACCAGTTGGCATCGGTATGGTAAAGCACCAGCGCACCAACTCAAAGTATCTAATAAATGTGAAGAATTTGTAAGGCGGGCAAATGGGGCGGCTAACTCTCTGCATCCACTCGGCAGTGATGGCGTTCCCGCACTCCACCAGTAGAGCGTTGTCCAATATTTCAAGCGGATTACACATGCTGAACTTGAGAATCTTCGCCTCATCTGCGTCTTTGATGTGATTCGCCACAAAGCTTAGAAATCTCACCCTATCAATACTATCACCGGATCCTTCTTCAATGACTACACCGAACTGCCGCTCTTCGGGTATCACATTAAAGTACGGAGGGCGGCCCTCATAAGGTTCGCAACGCATCTCAACGCAGGGTTTATCCTCGTCCGGGTTGACCTCCGAGCTGCTGTTTTCCTCGTCGTTGCATGTTGTAGTGCTGTTACTCTGGGTGGGGCACACCGCCTCCATTGTGCGATCACAGGGTAGCCCCAACGAGCATTCACTTGTTAAACCAGGAACCACTCTCTCGGAACAAACTTTAGGCCGAGTTTTGTCCATCATGACCGTAGGTTCCCCGCATCCGCCTGTATTAGCGCCTGTATTCAGAATTCGCATCTTGCAAACCAACTTCTTTTTGCAAAAGGCCAATAGATCGTTCTCGTTGGTTACGTTATCTTCAGGCACGCCAAGTTCCTCACATATCTTCGCTACTTTTGTTACCAAAAAATGATCCCCTAATGTTGTATCACGGTCAGCAATCTTTAGATCCAGTATCGGAATGCCAAATTGTTTCCCTATTAGTACTTTTAAATCGAAAATTGTTTTACCACGAATTTCGTGGGCGTTCCACCCTGGCAAAACACTACCATCTTTCACAAAGAATTTAAGAAGCATTTTAATGTTTGGTTTTAATGTTAAGTTTTGTTATGTTGAGCTCGAATAAAATAGATGTGTTCGTTAGGGTACTAAAAAATAAACTGACTGGTTTGGTTTTCCTTAGTCGATGTCTCTGAAATAAAGATCAAGGCTACTGTGATCGAAAATTTGGTTTCCCCTTAAAAAATACTTTACAAAAATGTTGAGAAAACTGAATTTGTGATGAACGCTTTGTAGTATTATGTTTGTTACGTGATCGGTACTACTGACAAAAAAGCCTTATTAAAATCAAAATATAATCAAGCTAATTTAATTAATTACTTTATATGCAACTATTTGCCGTAATCAATAAATAAACCAATATACCCTGACTGCGAATTTCCACCAATCTAAGTAAAAGCAAAATAGAAAATAGGACTAGAGGAGAGAAGAGGTCCCATACAGTTTGAGGCTCTCGAGTTTCGTGTAGCAGGAAAGCTGAGATGAATCCAGTCAAGCTGAGCAGAATCGGCCCACCTTGTTTGAGACAGGGAAGACAGTACGAATATAGGATGAGACGAGGGAACCGGCTATTAATCATTTTAATTAATTGGACAGGTGTGCCACAGGTTGCTGTCTGCTGCTATCAACTGAAGTAATGTGAACCCTTCCACACCCACGAACACACTTAAAGAATATGCCAAGAACTCAAATAAACATTAAGTTCATAAAGTTAGGAATGTTTTATGAAATTATTTTAAAATTAATTACAATAAAGTTAAACATTTATTTAGAAAATATATAAAATGCTTTAAATTTGTGCAATGTTTCTACATAATTTTTTTTCAATCTCCCTTTCAGACGCGCCATCTTGGCCAACGGAGACGTGACAGGATCTCGGCCACTGTCTCATCTGCTGCAGAATGACTTCTGGGGCACTCCGTTGCTGGACAGCGGCTCCCACGGCTCCTGGCGTCCGCTGAGTGTGCTCAGCTTCCGAATGAATTTCCTGGTGGGCGGCCTGAGCCCCGCCGGCTATCACCTGGCCAACGTGCTGTTGCACTGCCTGGCCACCGGACTAGTGGTGCTGGTTGGGCATACGCTTCTGCCCTTCCGTGTCGGAGCCTTGGCCGCCGGCGCCCTTTTCGCCGCCCATCCGATACACACGGAGGCGGTGGCTGGCTTGGTGGGACGGGCAGATGTGATTGCCTGTGTGTGCTACCTGCTCGCCTACCTCTCCTACCGCCGGCATATGCTTAGCCGGGAATGGGCATCCCTGGCACTCACCATTGTCCTGGCTTTGGCTGCGCTGCTCTGCAAGGAGACGGCCATCACGGCGCTGCTACTGTGCGGATTGTGCGACGTGATGTCGGCGATTGGACGGGAAACTAGTGATAAGGTTAGATAATTAAATATTATAGTTATATACTTTAAATAAATTTAAAATTTAAATAATTTGTAGCAATTGTACAATTTCAGGGTTCACTTAAATAATTTCCAAAATATTCCTTTATTTTTCAGCACCGACTGCGATCTCTCTCCATCTTGAGTGTCACCTTACTGTGTGCCCTGTACTGCCGCCTGAGTATCCTGCCTCGTCCCTCCGCTATCTTCTCAGCTGCCGACAATCCGTCGGCTCATGAGTCCTGCATTTGGACTCGGTTCCTGACCTTTCTGTACCTGCCGGTGGCCAATTTCCGACTGCTTTTATGGCCCCAGGAGCTAAGCTTCGACTGGGGCATGGAGGCGGTACCAAGGATCAGAACGCTGTGGGATGCCAGGAATATCCTGAGCATCGGCTTCTACGGCTCCCTGATTGCAGTGCTTTGGCGAAGCTCGGGAGTGCGTTGCTCTACCTCCACGATGGACTTTGCAGATGTGGCGAGCATATCCATGCCGCTCCTGCGGCGATTGGGTGGCAATAGCTGCCACACTTGGCTGCGCCTCACCTGCAATTGCCATCACCAGGTGTCGGAGCATGCAAGATCGGCTTCAAGCTATTATCCTGCCCCCAAGAGCTCCGCTTCATCCGCTGCCTCCTCATCCTCGCCAGCTGCCTTTGTGAGCGTTGCCTTCCTCGTGCTGCCATTCCTGCCCGCAAGCAATATGCTATTCTACGTGGGATTTGTAATGGCCGAGAGGGTGCTCTACCTGCCGAGTGTGGGCTACTGCCTGCTCTTTGGCCACGGCTTTGGCAGTCTCTGGCAGAAGAGGTCTGGCCATGGCTCTCGGCGATCCCGGATGCTGCTCCTCTGCGGCCTGGGGCTGCTCCTTGGACTCCATTGCCTTCGCACCGTCAGACGCAACTTGGATTGGCGGGACGAGGAGCAGCTATTCCGAAGTGCAATCAGCGTGAATCCCCCGAAGGGTGAGTGCCCGCATAAGCTTTTATTTTGGTTTCTTGGGGGAATATTTTATACTTGTTTTCATGGAATTTAGTTTGAAGTTGAAAAGGATGTTGGTGGGGTTGGAGTACAGGGCGTATACGTAATTTTCATAGCATATTTTGCACGTTCTTTAAACATTATCATTACAAAACCTTTATCCTTTATAATTCTTAGCAATTTTGGTTAAACTATTCTCATATTCACTCTTTAACTCCTTTTATTTTCCAGCTCTGGGCAACCTGGGCAGCGTTCTTAGCTCCCAAGGAAGGTACGAGGAGGCGGAATGGGCTCTCACAACGGCCCTCAGACATCGCCCCACTATGGCCGATGCGCACTTTAATCTGTGAGTAAACGTTCCCGAGGAGCATGTGGTGGTGGTGGTGGTGCCCAGCCGAAAAACGCGAAAACCCTTTTGGAAATCGAGGCGAAATTCGCGCCTTAACCGCCGCCGCCACCCCACACGAAACCTGAATCCACAAAATGATGTCGGTTTTTGCCTGGCAGCCTTTTCAAAATTCAAAAGCTCAAAGTGAATGGCTGTCGCGACCTTGGGGTTGGGTTTGGGTATTGGCCATGGCTTTTTCGGGGGCTTAGGCGGACGGGGATAGGGGGAATACTGCTGCTCTTAATGCCAACTGGCACCTCCTGGTGCCGTTCTCGCTTCCGTTTGCCAGCAAAAACGTTCGGACAACATCTGAGAAAAAAAGAAAAAAAAAGTAGGAAATGCAGGGAAAAAGGTGAGGACGGGGCTTGGAACTGGGTGAAAAGCGGCGAAAAAGGGGGGTGAGAAATGGGCGAGTGCCCAGTTGCATCGCGCATACAAATCAACTCGGTCAGAAACTTTAGCTCCAGCGCAGGGGGCACATGTTTTGCATCTTTTGGATGGCAATTTGCATGCACTCGGCAGCCATCAACAGCAAATAGCTGCTGGTTGCAGCAGTTTTCATTTTTTTTTTCCTTTCTTTGCTACCTCGCAACGCCCACAGAGTTACGCCCATTACACCGGCCCTTCAACCCCGTTGTCCTTTTTTTGCTACCGTTGTCCCGCTTTTGTACCTTTTGGAGCCTTTGAAACAATACGAGTGGAAATGAATGCAAGAGGCATTGCGCAACCTAATCCCCTGCAGATATGCTGTTAATTAGGCCAAAACTGAATGGGTTTCCGGCCAGCGTTCAGATTCTTCGAGATACTTGGCCGAGGCTGAGGCTAAGTACACATGGAGTTGTAAATTGCATTCGGGGAACAAGTTCCCCTTAAAAGGGAGTTTAGTCTAAGGAAATCTTGAATTGATTCGGCTAGTATTTGCATAGGGTCTCAAGAAGATTTGAAAAACTACAAATGTTGCAATAAATGCTAGTATCAAAAAGGCCCTAAATCCCTATATAATATATCTTGGATTTTCTAATTTATGCCCAGAGTAATCTATCCCATTCTGTCTGCGATCTATTCCTAGCCAAGTCGAACACGTACATCAAGCGTACATCAGTGCAATAAAGCAGCAGCTGCGACAATTGCATTCTTCGGCATTCCGAAACCATTTCACTTGTCTAACACAATAAATAAACAAAAGCCCCCGACATATATAATGCCCTGTGCACACACACACACTCGAACATGGCAACAATAACATATCTGGGTTTGTAATAGGAATGGGAATGGAAAAAATAGTAACAACAAAAGAAAAAATTGGCATTTCTGCTTACAAGCTGCACTTGATGCAACAATATGAGAAAATAAAACTGCTGACGCATGACGTTGGCATCCTGCTTATCCCCTCCATCGGCAGCACTCAGAAAAAATGCAGGTATTCT
Source organism: Drosophila parvula (assembly GCA_018904695.1). NCBI lineage: Eukaryota > Metazoa > Arthropoda > Insecta > Diptera > Drosophilidae > Drosophila > Drosophila parvula. The sequence continues at coordinate 38,232 of JAEIIG010034138.1, forward strand.
AAGAAAATAATGAATATATAATATATATTATATATAAGATACTTCCAATGACAGTGGCTTTTCAGTAGGTTCAATATCCATACCTTACTGAAGATTCTTAAAATCTTAAGCTACTTGCTATTGGTGCAGTGTTTTTTTTTCTGAGTTCGAGGCCAATGACACTTCCACTTTGGACATATAGCAGGCACACTCGAGCACTCGCACACAGACACATACAGGGGCATTACGGGGGCAGCTTTGGATAGTCATAGTGCAATTTACTCGTTGCATCGACGCTAACGGCGACCGCCAACTGAGAACGCTATGAGCTGAGCAGACGTTGGCCCCTGCCACGCCTCCGTGTTCCCCCTGGGATTTGGGCAGCAGCTTGGCGGAGCACAGGACGAAGGCAGGGAGTTTGGGGGGAGCAGAGTAGGGAAAGCGGAGTGCCATGCATTACGAGGGAAGAGCAAACATGCCAACGCTTAACGAATCGCACTCGACACCCCATCGAAGACCACCATGGGACCGGAAGCGGAAATGCTTGTCAAAAGACACGCGGCGGTAATTAAGATTTTCACTTAAACTTACACTAAGCCAAGGAAAAACGTGTCAAGATGCAATTTGTTGTCAGGGATTTTACAAAATATTTAACGAAATAAACTAACCTCAGTCGGAATAATTTCAAAAGTTAATTTTCACAAAACAAACGTTAGATAAGTTCTTAAATTTGTAGTAAATAAATTTCTAGCTGATTTCGGCCTATCCCTTCCACTGTGGTATAGGCGGCGTGACTGCTGAACTCCCTTTGAATATGCAGGACGTCATTTCCACTGCTGGCCGATCCTCGGTCTCCCCCCCCCCCCAGGCGCCTCGCACTCGCCCTAGTGTCCTTGCAAGCCAAGCAGCCATTGCTCATACGCCCTGTTGTCAGTATTGTTGCTGGTGCGAGCTTTGTTGGTGTTGTTGTCGCCGCTGCTGCCGCCTGTCGCCTTGGCGCTGCTTGTTGATTATTGTGTTTGACATAATAGGCTTTACGCTCCAAAAAAGGAGAGCAAAAGATGCATGGTATAAATCCTTTTCGCCCTGCTTCCTTTGGCAAATTGTAGGTAAATCCCTTTTCGCCGGCCTGCCAAGTCATTTCTTCAGCTTTCCGTCGGGGGAAAATTTAAAAAAAAAATATAAAGGAAAGGAAAGAAAAGAAAAGAAAAGGCAACGGGAACGGGTTTCAATACAAATAATTGCTGAGAAATCCCGAGTGCTATGGACAATGGTGGCAGCTGGGGAGCTACCTCATCATCATCATCATCATAATCATACTTATGTACGTCATCCGTCAAAATTGCCTTCGTTGCGAAAAACTGAATGCTAAAACTATGTGAAAACATTCGAGGCAGTGAAGCGCACTTAGCCCAGTGAGTGCATTAATCGCTTTGTTTCGCTAGGAAGCTTCATGCAGTAATTCTGTTTTTCCTCATTTAAGTAAATATTTAAACAGAGCGCGACGCTTCCATAAAGCCTCTTTAAATTGCACATTTGTATGGTTTCCCATTTGAAGTGTAAATGCATATATACTTGTTATGTATATATACACAGGGATTATCGGCTTATGGGCAACTCTCGTATTAATTCTCATATTGAAGATTATTTTGAATAGTATTACATTTTTTGCCTGCACGAAATTTCTAACAATAACCGAATGCGGCTTAAAAATATATTTCATTTATTGCTCAATGAAATGTGAAAGAGGGGAAGAAGAAGGAAACTGTTGAACAAAGCCTGAAGATTATTTAAGAAGCTGTAGAAAATTGCGCTCAAGGGATTTTCAATTTTTAATATTAATTCTTTTTAAGAAAATAAATACTGTAGGAGAGCTTAGAATATATATATTTATTTTATACAAGACTTTAAAGTAATACTGTAAGAGATTATTATGATTAATGCCAGGCCATTTTAAATAGCCAAAACAAAGTCAATTTACTTAACCCACATAATTAAGAAACACGACCTTAAGCAGCACTTGGCCAGCACCCCAATATCCCACTTTTAGTCCTGCGGCAAGGCTCTGCGAAAAAATATCAAAGCAAAATGCAAAGAGAAGATAAAGGGAATGCGGGGTGAAAAAATGAAAAAAAAATATAACTGTTGACGGCTTAGATACAATTTCAAATAATGTCAATGACATAAAAGCAAAGCGCGAACTTCATAACTGCTAAGGCTTCTCGCCTGCAGGTTATTAACTTGGCTCAAAACGATACAAGAGACGTTGGGATCCCTTGTCCGCCACAGCGGCACATTGGCCTCTGGTCTTCGGACTGTGGACTGCGGACCATGGAGCTGCAGGGAAGCCAACGCAGAGATTTCATTTTAGTGCCGTGAAAGTTTAAAACGCTTTTCTCGGCACCCCGCTTTCTGCCAATTTCCATCCGCCTTCGCAGAGTTGCCTTTGCAGCTTATCGAAAAGTTGTCTGATTGAATTTTTGCCTTGTCCACTTGCAAAATGCAGCAGCAGCGGCAGTGGCAACCTCTTTTACATGGCCTCTGTCTTAGATGCACTTGGAAAAATATATTATACTTACTTAATTTAAGAATACATATAATTTAAGAATTTTGTAAAGCAAGAAGGACTTGACCCAGACCAATTTCTTGGTTTTAAAGTAATGGTTTCAGAACTGATAGAGATCTGTAGGTTTTTTTTTTTAAGTTAAGTAAACATTTAAATTATATTAATTGATTCAAAAACTATTATTCCTTAAATTCTAGTTTATATTAGGTTTAAAATCAATGAATTAATTGTTTTCCTTAAATCGCCTTCAGCTTATTTATTTGTTCCTTTTTTACCATTTATAGAGAATTAGTTTTTAATCAGAGGCTGTCTCGCGAGTTAACAAATTTCTCTGTCTGGCCTCTGCCGGCACAAGCTCTATATTCCCAATATTAAACAACGCATCAGTGCAGTCAAATTTCAGTTTTGTAGCTAAGACTAGTCGTTTTAAGAGTATTTTAAGAGCTATTATTAAGTCTTATCAATTTTTCAGTCATATCTAGCCACTTTGTTATACTTCTTCCTCAAACAAATACAATTCCAACTGCCTTAAATAATTCAAAAGTGGTACAAAGTTTTTCGCTCAGTGCCATATAGCTGGCTAATCTGAAAGTCAGAAAAGGCGATTGAAGCATGTACATTATGAAAGCTTTAAGAGCTTGCCAAGCTGTGAAATTGTGATGGCTGGGCGATGCTGCTGGTGGTGGTGTTGGTGGTGTGGCAGCATTTTCCGTTTTCTAATCGAAAATCAATGCCAGGTGCCCTTCAACGCCCTCCCCCCGTCTTTCCGGGAGTCAGGGGGTGCGTCGCGGATAAGCAGCTGTTTGTACATTATTTACTCGTAAGCCATCAATAGCCGAGATATCTCCGGCCGAACACCTTGCGCCCTGCGGCTACGGATCCCGGATCCTGCCACGTGCCACCTCCTGGAACACGAAGCATCCATCCACCAGGCAGGCAGGCAGCCACCCATCCGGCAGCCACAGCTCCGTCTCCTGTTGCTCCTTTTTGGTCCTGGCCCTGGCAAAGAGTCTAGCCGGGCGGCGCCAGTCAACTGTCATGGATTTGTTGTGCTCCTGTGCTGATGGCGCTCTGATTTTTAGCTGCAAAATGCCACAGCAAAGGATAAGTTGAGTGGTGGGTGTGGATGCCAGGATGCGAGGATGCAGGGATGCGGGTACTGATGCCAGGCGGCGGCAAGTCAAAGTAACAGGCAGGCAAACACCAAAACCAAAAAATCACTGAGCTGTATAATTCGATTTCTCTTTTTTACCCCTTCTGCTCGCTGTACATACACGCGCCCTGCACTTATTCTGTGTGCTGTTTGCTTACCTGAACAAAAGCAAAAAAAAAAAAAATAACACCAAAATAAATAGAAATAGAACAACATGACTGGTTTTTCGCAGTGGGGAATAGTATAAAATAGAATACTCAATATTCAGTTGAGCAAATCCATCCGTTGTTCGGTTGCAATTCGCATGCATTCACATGGTTCCCCATTTTTCGGGTTTATTTTATTTTATTCGCCCGTATTTTTTTCCTGCACTGCAAATGGGGAAATCGCTTGAAATTGTGGGCAACGAGGGGTTTTCTACATGGAATGCTGAATACCGAATGGGAACTCACACGAGAATAAAATTTAAACAAATTCAGCTTTCGATGTTGCGGCATATGCGAGTGTTTATTGAAAAGTTTTTACACACAAAACACACCACACCTCACCCTCTGATGTCGCCAAAAGCGAAAAGCTAATCGATGAAACCAAGGGGTACGATATGCAAATTTGTGGATTAAAAATAGGATACAGATGTAGGAGAAAAATAATTTAGCAGTCATTCAGGGGAGAGACACACAATTTAACTACAAAAACAAAGGGTTTTTATTATTTAAGTCATAATATTGTAGATTTTTTCCGAACCACTTATTTATAAATTGTCTTTTTAATTATTAAATCTCTAAAGTAAATGATTTCTCAACTTGAAATATATTTTTCTTACATATTTAAATCATCTGCAACATAACGCAGCAACTTTTCAGTTGATATATACCGATAATAAAAGCACAGCAAAATCTATGCATAAACTCACATCAAATCCAGATTAAACAATAATATTTTATTACTGGGAGAAGCCAAAATATTTTCTGTGATTTTATAATAAGCTGCAAGTCATATTTACATTGTCATGTGCCACAATTGCACAATTCCATGCTTTACATTTTACCAGCTTAAGCGCATAAAACCTATATATATGCATGTATATATATATATATTTTTGTATCTTGACATGTAGCCAAGATATAAGCTGCTTTTTGTGAATATCCAAAGTCTTTACAATCTGCCCTCTTGTTGATTTTATAGCCCTGTCGCTACTCAACACAAAATTCAAAGTGCGCCGCCGTTTGTTTGAATAATTTTTGTTTTGTTGCTGCTGCCACCGTTAGCTGGTGTTGCAGTTGCTGTGCAATCTGTGCTTAGGTTTATTTTACACTGTTTTGTTCCGTTTCGGTCTTCAGGACTGCTGAAAATAAAACGCTGCCTTTATTTAAAAGCATTTACCCATGAATGCACACAGAAAAAATGGATAATGAAGATAAGCTACTTGCTAAAATAAAAATGAAAATTTCAAAGTAGGAATCCAGGCTACATAAAGGTTTGAGAAATGTAGGGACTTATCATCAGCAAAATTATAGATGATAAACCTACTTGATTACGTGGATAAATAATTCTAGCTTACCTGTCTTCGAGCAGACCAATTTATGTAAATTAAATGAAGTATTATTCCCTATTAAAAATGTATAAAAATGCCTGCTGTGTTAATTCATTTTCTTACTCCATTTCTCTTGACTTTGCCAACTCATAAAATGATAATTCCCTATCTTTATTTAGCTTATAAGACATACCTTTCTCTCTGTGTAAAACCGAAACGATGTGTTTGGATTGGGCGCTCAGACATCCGGTCATGTATGAATAACCGCCAGACGACACAATAGATATATATGCATATGGACGATGGCGATGCTTGTTTGGGAATCAAGCAAATATAAGCTGGGGCGGTGGGGGAATTGCCAACTCCTTCTATGACCACTCAAAGGGCGGGTCCCTTAATTAAATGAAGCCGCCCAAAATCAACTTGAAGGTCAGCCCTCGGCGCTTTCAAGTATTCGCGGCGCCGTCACCGCCTGCAATTAGCCGGTGAAAACCGCAGCAAAGCAAACGCAGAGTTAATTTACTCCCAACACTTTTAGAGGCAGCGAGCAGTCCTCGTCCTGGAGTTGAGTAACTTTGCTTTCCACAGCTCTGTCCTTTATGGTTTTACATTTTTTTTCACCCCCCTGTTTAATTTTCCAGAGAGTGTAAAAAAAAAACTACAAGGAGTGTTCTTAAAGCAAATTTCTTTGAAGTTCAGGTCATTGTTGGAATAAGAAAATAATTCAAGGCGTCTCAGAAAGAAAACTAGTTTCATTTCACTTAAATGTTTTGTATATTTCAGCCTTATTATAAATGTAATGTTTAATAATGTAGTATTTATTTATTTTTATTTTAGTTTTCAATTAATTGAAACCACATTTTGTTGTTTACTTCCAGGGGCGTGGTTCACCAGCGGAAACTCAACTTCAGTTCAGCGGTTTCCTGCTATCGCAGAGCCATTGGATTGCGTCCTCAGCTGGCGGTGGCCTATTTGAATCTGGGCACATCCCTGATATCCCTTGGCGACCATCGTCAGGAAGCCATCTCAGTGCTCCGGACGGGAGCCCGTATGGATGGACATGGGGTAAGGGATCGAGGGGCTCACGAGGAGGCTCGCTACACCTGTTACCTGCAACTAAGTGGGCTGCTCCGCACTGAGGGCAATCTTCAGGAGGCTGCATCGATGCTTAAGGAATCCCTAGAAGTACTCGACTCACTGCCCCAAAGGCAGAGGGCAATGTTGCATCTGCGTCTGGGGGAAATCCACGCCGAGTTGCAGCATTGGAATGAGGCGGAGTATCAGCAGAGATTGGCCATGGAACTGCAGCCGGAGCAGGGAGCCACCTATGTCACCTTCGGCCAGACGCTGGCCAGGAATGTAAGTGGCAAAACCTCAATACCAATGAAAGAGTAATAATAAACTTGTAATACATATAGGGCAGTCGGCTAGCGGAAGCGGAAATGTGGTTTAAAAGGGCCCTGCAGTTGGCGCCCCTGGAGGCCAGTTCACATCATCATTATGGTAAGAATAAGTGCATATTTTATTTTATTAAAAATTGCAATAATTAGATGAATATATAGAAAAAAATTCTGATATAATTATTAATGAATTCCTTTTTGTTTCAGCTGACTTCCTGGAACAGCAGGAGCGGCATCAGGAGGCACTCAGCCTTCGCCTGAGAGCCGCTGCTTTGGCTCCCCATGACTACGTCCTGCAGTCCTCCGTGGCGGATGCCCTGCGTCTGCTTAACCGCCTGGTCGAAGCGGAGTTGTGGTATCGAAAGGCGGTCAATATGCAACCGCTGGCGGCCCATGCCCATGCCAACTTGGGGGCCATCCTTCAAATGCGCGGCCTTCGAAGGGAAGCGGCCGAGTGCTATTACAAGGCTTTGGAACTCCAGCCAGGACATGCCATCAGCAGGGTGAATCTGGCCAAGATCAACCAGCACTGGGACACCAAAACGTAGCATCGACCGCCTGCCGAAATGCACTTGTTGAGATACTAGGCTTAAAAATAAATTGTAGATAGGAAGAGGATTATTAAAAAATATATACATATATGAATATATTTTTGAAAAATAAATACTGTAATGATTTATCAAATTTATGGTTTGTTAAATAATATTTTTATTTAAATACTTAAAGGTACATCTTACTAAATACTCTAACATATAGGCAAAAATGACCTCCTTTTGAGTCTGCCTTTCAACCGCAATTAGTTGTGCGCGGAATGATGGGAAAATGCCAATCTGTTGCCGACGCGAATTCCAAAAAGCCATGCCCCCACGCTGGAAATTATTTCCATATCAAGTCGCTTTGGGTTTCATCTCGAACCAGGGCCAGGTGCAGACGGGCCACAAACGCAGACAAAGGCCCAAAAACCGAAACCGAATAACTTGGGGTATTCAAAAACCGAGCCATAGACAAAGCCAGTCAGACAGACAGACAGACAGTCGGCGACGTGATAATATCAAGTGGCTTTGCCAGAAAGCGACCTAGAAGCGAACCCTAAACGCGAAAACCGCAGCAACCGAGAAAGGGCGGGAGGAAAACCGGGGGGATGGAGAAGAACTTCATGCGAGAAATAGTGCTTACTAAGCATTAAATTATAATTAAATTTTAAACAATGAAATTGAGTTAAGGACAAGGACAGGGAGCAAAAGGCTCTTAATCACAAACATGCGCAGCCACTTCAAAGGTGAGTCCTCCACCGAAAACTCTCAGTCCCAGAGCCAGTCCCAGTCTCATCGTCGCCATATCAATGTGAAGAATGGAGAACGGAGAGCGGAAAATGGAAAATGGAATTGCCAGACTGCCTGGCTGGCTGGATGGCTGGCTGGCTGGCTAAGCATATGCGCATATAAATTAACATAGACACCCGAGTATTTAATTAAAATTCCATCAGCGGCACACTGGCACACAGATATGAGAGGAATACCCGCAAAGGTAGACACACATTTTAGCGCTAAGCCCTGCAGATGCCGATGCCCCTCGAGTAAATCCACCAAAAACCATACTCACACTCGCACACGTCCGACAAAATCTGGCAAGCGCCTTTGGGCCTCCGTCAGTCGGGAGTGCAAACAAAGGGAGTAGCCCCAAAACACACACAAGCCTCCCTCAAATCCAGCTGCACACAATCCTGGGGAGCACAGGGAAATGGCCGCCACTGCCTCACTGGACACCCTTCCTGCACTTAAAGAAGCTCGGCACTGTTATTAACACAAAATTCAAATAATCTAGTTGGTAAGAAACTATAAAAATCAAATACCATTTGAGAAAACAATATTTTCCAAAAATTATAAAACAACATAACGTTAAATGTATTTATTTACAAATATTTTATTGAATAATTAAATTATCTATAATCTCTAATTATTCTTACAGCTTCACAGTTGGTATGGCAGAAAATATCGATTATCTACGTTACTGTCGATATATAAATCGATATTCTTTTTATTGCATCGGAAGGTTCCGATTAAGAGCCTAAACATAGTTTACATTATTAATTTATAAAATAATTATAAAAATTGACCTTTTTATATTTTTTTTTAATCAGTAATAAAAAAAACAATGTTCAAACAAGATTTGTCGTATATTTTATCGATAATTTTGATATTTAAAATTTTTTTAAATTTTTTTTTTATATTTTCAACGTTAATACATCCACGATATGTTTGATTTAATACTAAAGAAGTTGTTTTTATTTTCGATCGATCCAAATCCTTAATTAAAAGATAAACTACAAACGACTGCCGATATTTCCTTCAGTGTTGCGGTGGGCAGGAAGATAGGCAGGTTCGAAATCCGGGGGCGCGGACAACTGCCAGTGGCTGTGGTGGCTCCTTGGTGAAGGTAAAGGACGCTCGCCTCGATACTGACTGATGAAGTGGCACTTCTGACACCGTCCGTCCCAACTCAGAAGTGTGGTGATTATGATGACTGCGACTATGATCGGGATGAGCACGGAATCCTAATTAAGTCTAAGCAGTCGGTTAAAGGGTTAAGCTGGCCGAGATGTGGGCGAGTAGGTTCACAATTCCATAATTAAATATGGATACCGAAGATTCGAGTGGAAGCCACCTGAGCCCCTTGACATTTAGCAGATTTGTGCGTATTAGAGAAGCTGATGTCGTATGCGGGCAAAATGTGGTTGCCCCAATAGTAACAGTAAGGAATAAAATATTAAGGATAACAATATAAATATTAATTGATGCATACTTTTAAATTAATAAAGGCAGAATAAGATGTGAATGCTGACGTAGAGATTTAAAATGTAAGAGGTTTCTGGTAAAACATTTTCCAATAAAGGATGTAAGAATTACGAAAATGCCTCCTTACTTTGCTAACTTATATTTCCCTTAAGCAATCAGGCTTATATTTTATGTATAGGTCTTTATTCTTATTGATATGCTCTAACAATCGAAATCAACATCAATTCCGTTGCAATTAGCTTTATGGTCAAATATTGCATAACTCGCACAGATGCGTATACGTTATGGCCAGCTCCATGTGTTGTGTCACCACTTTCCCCGTAGTCGTTAGTGGGTTTTCGGTAAAACCAAACGCACACATTCTTGCTCCCCCATCGAAAATCAGGCAACAAGCCATCCAAAATGTCCTAGAATCCAGGACTCGGCAACTTGCCCAATGAGTATTTAATGCGTCAAACTGTTTAAATTTCTATTGGATTTTTTGTTTGGACTTCTTCTTTTGACTTTTGTTTTGGCCACAGATGTTGTTTTTGTTGCTGTTTCGGATTGTGCAAAAAGTGACGCTCGGCTTTCAACTTTTTGACCAGACACGGCAGAGGAGACACCAGCGCCATACACACACACATGCACATCACGCAAATGGTCATCCTGCGGAACCATTTATTTTCCACTTTGGCCGAAGGACAAAAACAACAAAATCATAGCCACACGGAGATAACCGTACACAGATATTACAACACTGGGAACTGAAGTTTAAGATATTATATTTTACAAAATATATTACAAAATAGAACGTACTTTAACTTAAAGAGGTTTTAAAATTAAATAATTGAAAAATACATAAAACATTATAAGTTAAGGTATTTTTATGAACTTCTGTAAGTTATGATAGAAGCCTTTGACTTCTTTGGGAATTCATTTTCAGGAAATACTTTTTGAAAATACAAAATACTTCATATTCCTCATTTTCAATTTTTATCTTTAAGCTAAAAGTTTTATTTATGATATAAATGATAATTTATTGTGCATTATCTTGAAAATTACATTGTAATTAACTGGTTTTATATGTGAAACAAAATATATACCCCCCATGTATATTATTAAATAAAAATAACAGAATATATATAATAGTCGTGTTATTACAATATTTTAAAATTCATCCGATTGTTCCCCAGCTATTTTTTGAAGTGCATTCACATAGATATATCTAAGCGGGAGGCAGGCAGGAAAAAAGAGAGATTCGGAATAAAAACTAAAGTAAAACGAAAAGTTTTTAGTTAGCTTTTGATGAGGGTCAACTCGAACTCAACGGGTCTGTGGCGCAATTTTCAAGTGCCCTCTCCCTGCACCCTCTGCAGAAAAATAAAAAATAAAACAAAAAGGGATGACATACAATAGTTGGGACATTGTTTTTGACATGACTTTCTATCAAAAACAAATTTGCCCTTCTTTGTGCTTCCATTATTCTGTATTGTCCATCTCACTTTTATTTTTTTGTCACGAATCGAGGCGAATATGTGGCCAGCCAGAAGGGGGAGGTGGACAATGTATGGGTGGGGGAAAACAATGAAATTGGGACATTGACAACTCAATTTGTTGAATTTGTTTACAGTCAAAGCAATAATTTAAATATTCCAGCAAAATATTCAACAAAACTAATTTGCTTTTATAGTGGAATTTTGTTTTCTTTTTCACTAATTAAATTTTTGGTTTGTTCATAATGAAATTTCGGCGACTAGCGGTATTTTATTTAAATATATTTGTATAGAGGCGATCTTGGATTTGTACAAAATCTAACTTCTATAATCTATTCTAAAATATGTATTAAATGTAATTTGCAAAATCCTAATTTGTTTAATATATATGAAAACTGTTCTTTATATACTTTAATTTAAAAAGTACACAAAAATTTATAAGTTTAAAATATTTGTAGGAAAGAGTTAACCTCTAGCAACGTAATCATCATTTTATCAAGTGCATTGTTAACCAAAATAAAGATAAAATATGTTATAAAAACTTGATGATATTTGCCTGTCTTGGACAGCGAAAAACCGCAATCGGATACACCACAAAATTATTGCAACGGACGCATTATAAACCGCAATCAAAAGACGCAGCAGAGAGCTTTGTTATGACAGAGGAAATGTGCAGGCCCACAAAATCAATGCTTCGCACACACACGCACTCCAGGGTGTCGGAAAATGTGGGCTGGGAAAATAGGGAGACAATGAAGGTGAAAAGCCGCACGCAGTCGCTGTCAAGTGCAGCGAATGTCTGAGGATTCCGAGCAACGCCAGCTGCAGGAAAGTCGGGAAAACCAACTAGCTGGGAGTTGAGTCGCGGCTTCCACATGTCACACACACACACATACACAAGAGCTGGGAAAATCCCACACTGCTTTCCTTCGTTCCTAGTTAACTCAACGAAATCAATTAGTTAGAAATTTAATTTTTCGCAATGCCTCCGATGTCAGACATTGCATGCAACATGCAACTTAACTTTGACCCCGACTTAATTGCCGGAGAAAGTGAAGACTTTTAGGGGGTTAGCCGCCGTGTCAGCATCAGTTTGCCAACCAAAGTACAGGCTCAATTGGGGCCAAAGCCGAGGCAGGGGCAACCATCAATGATGTATTTTTGATTGCAGCTGCTCGAAAACACAACAATCAGCAGAAATTGTGGGGGCGATGCTGGTACAAAACGCAGACAAAATGCCAAAGCACAGAGGACAAAACACAGAGCAGCGGCAATCATCATAACCTGTAGCTTCAGGCGAAGCGTAACCATCATCGCCGACAAAGAAATACATAATATAATCAGAGTCCCGACCATGAGATACCTGGTACTAGCACTGGTTAAAGGATCCAAGGATGATATTCTTTAAAAAGAAGTACAGATGGCCTTTGTTTCTTCATTTTTTTTAAATTTGTATTAGGCATTTAAAACGTAATCAATTGAATAATAACAATAAAAATCAATTATAATATATCTACCCCGATTAAAGAAAATATATGTAAGCTATATCCAACTATAACCAATCCCTTAGCCTCATTGGAAACACAATATACCCTAAAACTCCCCAAGTACCCTGTATAAAAATGGGGAAAACAACTCGAAGTTTCTGTGTGAACCCAAGAGCCAGAGTTCACACCGAAATTGAAACCCGAGGATGGAATCTGTGGCATAATCTGAGGCGCAAAATGGAGATGACAATAAATTCGATTCGATTTCGGTTTTGATTTAGTTTAGTTTAGGGAATATCATCATCCTTGGATTACCAAGAAACCCGAATGCCACCCAAACCAACCACCAAGCCGCAAGCCCCAAAAATGGCGATGTCGATGATGCCAATAATGATGATGATGATGATGATGATGGCCCTTGCGATGGCGATGGAAGCGATTGTCGCCTTATGGCAAAAGGAAAGTAAACACAAATAGATAACAGACAACAAATAAAAACCAGCTAGGCGAAATGAAAATAAGACAAAGCACACAGACGGATGGTTCGCGACTCTTGGTTACCCAATTCAGGGATCCCAAAGCGCCCAAGGACCTCGGCGGAGAACAGAGTCAGAGTCAGTGCCATTGGCAAACACATTCGCCAAATCCCGCTCAGCTTAAGTTGGCTTTGAAATTTTGATTGAAAAAATCACAGAACGAGCTAGCGTGCGAGAGGGCGAACGAACGAAGCCAACTTAGAGAGACACATCCCTCAGAAATGGGCGACAAATAGCGAAATGTTGCCATAGATTCCGATAATGAGGGAATGGCGGAATGGCGACCAAATCCGCCGGACAATCTTTGCCCAATAATTCATTTTCATTTCCCCACTGTTGCTGCTCCGGCTGCTTCTGCTGGTATTTTGATTTGGCCGAATTCCAATTATGGAACCCAATTCGGCTTAGCCGCTTAGCCCAACTTTGGCTGCGACTGTTGATTCGCTGAGATAATTCCGGGCAAGAAAACATAATTGGAAATGTAATGCAATCGACTTGGAGAACGAAAATAAATGGTAAATCGGTGGTTATACCAACCAATATTTGCGTAAGTTTTTATGTTGTGGCCCCAAAAGATAGATAATGAAATTGTTAAACTATTATTATTACAATAAACTCTGGAAATATGTTCGATTTGGGTAACCGAATTGTGTCTAGGTAGTATTTGTTGGTATTGTGTACCTTATTTCTTTACTAAACACTTAAGTAGATGTTAAAATAAATTAAAGAGTATTTTATGATATATTTAAATTGCATGTTTACATGTTTAAAAGTTATAGAAGACAAGAGCATATAGTTGTTATTTGTAGTATTTATTTATATAATATTTATTTACCTAATTACCAGATACCTAAAAAGTGTTAGTGATATATACATGCATATAAGCCTAATGGAATCCTTATACCTGTAAACCTGTTGAAACATACATACATATTATAGCTAATATTTTCATAAATGTAAGCATTTCTTTATTACCCCTTTTTAAGTTTATCGAATTTTCTAGTAGTGTTTCCATATTACACATAAGAATATCAATATGTTATAGAGCTAGAGTGAAGGAGAATAGATTGGAGTAAAAAAACTTCGGAGGTCTGTAAGTTAACGCCATAAACCGGGGGAATCCCCAACTGAATTTTAAATATATATATTTTACATTCACTTGGTTTCAGCGCCATCTGAGACTGACTTACCAGATTGCTGGTTTGAAGCTAAGCTGAATTCAGCATGAACTTTAACCGCACGCGCAGTACACTGTCAAATGTAGAAACATTGCCGACATGTAGGTAGAAATTCTGAAATCTATTTTATTTAATATTTACGATTAATGCAAGCTGTTAAACAATAAAGGTGACATACATAATTTTATAAAAATTGTATAAATTTTCAATAGATTTTAAAGCAATTTCTCTGGAATTTTTAATATCGTCGCTAACAAGTAAAATTCTTCTTTCTTATGTACTCGTATGTTTGTAAATTTTATTTTAAAATTACAAAAAAATTTATTCAATGAAAATTTTTTTATGATTCAAAGTTATATATATTTTCACCCATTTGTTAATTATTTCCAAGCTTATCGATTCAAAAATAAAAATGAAAATAAACAAAATGTTCTCCAATCTATCAAGTATTTAGAAATGTTAAAAAACGAGAACAAAGAATAGATGGATTATCAGTATGACTTTTAAAAAACGATGTATGTGAGTCATTTATAAGCTTATGATACAAAATACAAATGTTACATCCCACTTTTGGTGACTAAACCATAAGTAATCAAACCCCAAACCGCAAATGGCTACAAATAGCTTGCATTTTTATATTAAACTCAAATCTTTTGACAATTGAGTAACTCAAAATAATGAATTTAAATGTTAATAAAAAGAGAAATAAATTCAACTGTTGTTTCCATTTGTAACAGCTTTTTTTAGTGCCTCAGACCTGCACCTGCTAATTAATTCAAATGAGTTTCCACGTGAAGGTAGGCTGCAACCGAAAGCCCATTGGGTTAGATCACGTTCAGATTAGCCAGACTCTGGCGATCACGTTTCGTGTACTTGCCTGTATTTTCTAGGGCCTAAATGACCGTAACATTTTGTTTAATCGAAACCTGTCTAAAGGGTAAGCACCCGTCAAGCATTAAATATCGATTTTACATATAAAATGGGTCCAGATGACATGCTAATTCTGATGATTTATAAGGTAATTATTATTTATCTAATGGGATTGATTCATCATAGTTTTATGTTCCAATTATAAGCGTTGTAAGGAAGGTTGACTTAAGTAGTTGACTTTTACTGGCTAACTGTAACTTAAACCTAATTTGAGTTATAAAGTATCGCCGAGGTTACTTTTTATTTCAACATAGTAAAGCTGGCTTTAATTAAGTTTCCGGCTGATAAAAAAAAACATATTAAAATGTAAATAGATATCAGTTAGATAAACGGTGCACAGTTCAAAAAGCTGTGAACTTTAATAAATTGTATGTTTTATTTAATGAACGTCAAATTAAGTTATAAATGCATATATCATTAACAACGGTGTGCCGCTAAAAGTCATATTTTTACAGCCAATTATATGATTTCTGTCGTACTTGAAGCCGACTGGAGTTTGCCTCAAATGTTTGCCGTGCTCAAGACCAGCCTGTAATTAAATACAATCCCGATGATAACAACTTTTCCCGAACGCGATTGTGCGTCAAATTAGTCTCGTGTTAAACGTTAAATCGAACGGAAGCTAATGTTATATTTTTAGCAATGGATGTGGTTGAGTTGTTGGCATTAATACTGCTTAAAGTTGCTAGTTAAAGGTTTACAGTTTTAAATATAACATAACAGTTTTTTTTTAGTTAATGGTTTCTTATAATTATCCACAATTTATTACAGGTTTTAACTCTAAAGCACCCTCCATAATTTTCTTTATAGAATTAATTAAATAAAAGAATTATAAAAAAGAGCAGTTGAATTACACATTTAACGGAAAGTTAAACTCTCCGAAAAACTGATAATCTACGCATAAACAACTTTAATATGTATAATTAAATAATATAAAAATAGTTTATATACATATTTATATACATATATAATTATCAAATGTTATAAAGATAAAAATATATATATTATTTAGGTGTTAACTTCATTGGCAGAGTCACGATTAAACCTGAAATCGATACCTACTTTGAGAACAGTTTGTGTGCATCTATCAATTTATTTTTATATCCGGGTACTTAAGTGCGTCACTATTAATGTATAATTTCTCATCGGGGTTTGCGCAATTATTTTCTGGCAGTGGCACGTGCATCGAATAAAGTCAGAGGCGTAGTAGATCTCCTTAAGATCTGATATTAAGCCAATTGGTTCCAGGCCGTAACGCCGGAATTTAAAAAGTTTACAAACGAGTATAATTAAAATGTTTACGGGCTAAAATCTAAACTGATTACACACCGAGGTTTTTTTAATTATTAACCCGAGTTTGATAGCATTAGGTTAATAAGCGGAGAGGTCTCAAAAGTCACACGCATGCCACATTTATAATTCTATATACTTATTTAGGCGGCTCTATGATCAGGTACTCGTAACAGAGAAAATGATAATGTCCGGTGCCTCCAGCATTGTTTTCAAGGACCTGTACTATCGGCCTGAAGTGGGCAAACATAAAGGTGAGTGCACCTCGATCGTATTCAGAATTCATTCAGAAAATGTGTCTAATTGTTTTAGCTGGCGAATTTGCATATCGACGTGACTGTCATGCAAATAAAAAGCATACTATATCTTTATTGGAAATCATGCACATTACAATTGATACGTCACAAGTGTCTAGAACAGTTGTCAGATCTATGTCTATACTGCAATTCTATAAACATTTCATTCACGTTGCAATCTATTCGATCTTCTTCCCATCACAATTGATGGGCTATAAATTGGTTTGACTTAATCAGAGGTAAAAATGTCTAATCGGTTCGTATTATCAAGTGCTAACTAGGCATCTAAGATCATGCTTTAAAAATACAAATTCCTTAGTTTTTCCCTTAGCTAAAACGTGAGGAAACAAACAATTACGGTCTCAATAAAATATACATTAGGAAGAAAGTGTTATATGAGCAAAAACTTGACCCATAAAATCATTAACACTTCAGAGACAAATCGAACTTTATAGAACGTGCTAACCGGTTTCTAACAAAGTTGTCGTCTGTGCCAACTCTGTACGTCATATCTATAAGACATTTTGAGTTATGGTCTCTTAGACACATCTGATTCAATTAAAATCGATAATTACCCAGTGGCTTTCGAAGTGCTGTGTTTCCTGATCGCCATAACAGAGGCGCTCGGTTCCCATGCCATATGCCACAGTGGATTTAATTAATAAATTTACGTGCTTATTAGACCCATCTACTATAAGCTTAAATCAACATATAATGCTTTTGTGGCTCCCTTTAATACTTACATCATTTTTTGTTGAGCTCTGACTGTTAATCGGAACCTTTAAACGTTATGACTTTTTGCGTTTATATAGTAGAATTATATCTACTTAAGTCTGTGAACAATATTATTATTATTATTGACCAACCTTGAGCAAAACTTTCGATTCATTAAATGCGATCAAAAAATCGTTTTTTATAGGATGCAGTTCAATGAGATTTATCTAAGGTGCGCGAGTCGGGCAGCTCATTGAGTTCAGTCAACTGTGACGGTGCACACGTCGCTCCTCCACAAAACCCCCTCCGTACTCCAACTATATCCCCAAAGCAAAGACCTCCCAAAAACGCGTCATCGTACGACCCACATCATAGGAAGTACACCGCAAAAACTTTAGCTAAATTCAATTGAGGTTTTATTAAATATTATTTATTATAAAAATTAAATGGCTATTTTCATAACAGGTTTTAAATCGCTTTAAAATTGCGTTTAAAATAATGCAAAAAAATTGTTGAGGTACCAAATTCTGGATAATATTTTTTTAACATAGTCTTGGGCACATTTTTAAGGGATTTTCAAGTCTTGCTTACTCCCAATAACCACAAGAAAATATATAAAGCAAAATATTAACCTAATAAAGATGATATAATGTAATTAAAAATTAATAATTTAAAAATTAAGATGGATTTTTCTTGTATTATATACAGTATAAAATATTATAATATTTTTTTTTTGGTGTCACTGGATAAGAGGCACTTGGAAGGGGGAAACTCGACGGGGTCAGCGGCATTCCCATCGAGCTTTTTTTGGCGGCTAGCTTTTTATGCTTCGCTATTTGCTGGTGGATTTCATAGCCGCTTTATTTGTTTTATTCAGATTTTTGTGGGTTAGGAAGGCCAGCCGGTTGTTGTCGTTTATTTAAAAAAAAAAAATGTGTCCAAAGATTCAGTGGGTATAGTATTTTTTGTAGTTTGCTGGCGTAGTTTCTGATGTTGGCTGATTTGGCTACTTAACACTGACCGAAAATATATATTAATATTGAGCCACAATATTTAACATATAAAGTTGGTTTTTATATCATTTAATTGCAAATATCCGTAGGAGTTTCTAGATTTAAATTTACATTAAATAAATGAATATAAATAGTAATCTAAGAAAAATTCTTTTAGGCTATTGCTGAAAAAAAAACATTTTTGTTTAGATTTCAATGAAAAAAATTAAATAGATTTATAAAGTAAACTAAAAAATTCAATATTTAATAAAGATAGAATATATGGTAACGATTTTTATTTATTCAGCTTGGGATCTAGAGGAAATTAAGTCCAGTTCATTGCCAGCTAACATTTTACTGTCAAATTTAACAAGTTAAGTCTATTCTTTTGAAGTTTTATATGATGTTAAGTATACGCAACGTTGTGATTTATATTATTGCTTTGTTACTGTTTTTTAGTGCTGCTGATTTTCCATTTTTTTTATGTTGTAAACATTTGTACATGTTCCTGCTGTTAAAAGCACTTCTGTTGTGTTTTAGATTAATGTTGAGCATTTTGTTGCTATTTTTGTATCTTTGCTGTTACTGGCTTTGCGCCATTTCTTGTATTTGTTGTACCTTTGTGTGTTTTGTTGCTGTTTGCTGTCGGTGCTACTGATTTTGTTATTATTTCTTGTGTGGCTGTTTCTTTTTCAGCTTATTTTGATTTTATTGTTGCTGGTTTTTGTACTGCTGTTGCTTTTATTGCTGCTGCTGTTTTCGTGGTGCTCGTAGCGTGTTTGTATGCGCTATCCGCCGTCGACCGACGTTCGAATTCAATGTCAATGTCAAATGCGATCACGATCGCATGTCGGATCGAGCACGCTGCGAAATTGCGGCTTACATAGTCGCCGATTTGTGGTTGCCTCCATTTGATAAGACACACTACTCTTTACAATATAGATTCTGTATAGACACACAGGCCCAAAACCAAAATCAGATGAGCTTTGTCTAGACGGTAGACAGACTTCTGATTTTTTTACTGTCGTCAATTAGCAACAGGTTCTACAATTCTGCCAATTGTCGTTGTCATTGATCCCCCCCAAAAAAAAGTGTGCATATTGTTGCCAGGTTTCTCAACTAACTTTTGGGCATTAAAAACCCGATTCAAACAGCCAAAAGCGAAAAATAAAACAATAATTATTTGATACTTTAAGGTCCATCAATCAAAGTGCCTCTCTGGACAGCCATCTATTTTAAAGTGTCATAATAACGACTGTGGCTTAATTATTTATTTAAAAGGTTACATGCGCAAATCGTTGGAGATTCCAATTAGATTAGCTTTGTGAATTTATTAAACAGCCGTAAATTGTTAATTTAGAATGCAAATAGCAAAAGTTCTACAAATATAGTTATATTAATTTACTTAGCTAATCACTTAAAGATGATATATAACTTTGCTCCTGGCTATTAACTTATTAAATCGAAATATATTAACTAGAATTAGGTGAATATTGTTTAATGGGAACTTTTAAATATAAAGAAGGTCTCCAAAGCCCTAAAAAGCTATAAATTTTATATTAAAAGATATTAATTTAGAGCGCATCTTGTCTTGCCTCCATCTCCAAGCCTATTTTTACGATACATAAAATTCATCAAAAATATAAGCTAAAGTTGAATCTCCCCAGTTAGAATGGATTAGAGTTGAAGATTATAGCTTTACAACTCTTATAACTCCCTTCAGTAATATCCGATTGATAACATTTTTAAGATACTCCTGAAGAAAAGGATTTATTATATTTTTAATTGATTTTTCCAGTAATTTTATATATATCATGGGATGCACGGAGATTGGCACTAAGTTATAAAACCCTTGTACCCCATGGGTATCGGGTATAAAAAACCTACGATGCGCAAATATTTTATCAATTATCAATGGTCGTTCGAATAAATAACGCAGTTAATAAAGATTTTATTTGCGCTGTAAATAAATGGATTATGATAACCCTTATCAGTATATGCATGGAAAAGTGCAATTAGATTAGGCAACTTAGGCTAACACGCAGAAATTATATTTATCCATAGTCAGTAAATATTTGTTTCATATTTATAGGTATTAAATATTTGACTATCAACTCAATAAATGTTTGAAATAAAAGCAACTTAGTTGGTGGAAGGTATTGTAGGGATGTTCTGTATTGTATTGCTTATATATATAGTATAATATTTGTGTACTGTAATGTAACTCGGCGATAACAATCAACCAGCACGAGTATCTGTCCCCATTACGTTCCATCATTATTGAAGTGCAAATAACAGTATTCCCCTGGGCGGGACTAACAAATAGAAGGTCGTATTTCATATGTGCATGATATACGTATATATGTAGTTGTAGATCCAGATATATCGTTGTTTTGTTCAGATAAGACCGACTAATTAAAAGGCCAAACGAAAGGGCAAGGGACTGAGTCATAGGCGAAGGCAGGATACATTCTGCTGTTACAAAAATCTATCCATTTGAAATTCTATTATTTTATATCGTTTAAGAACTTAAATCTGATGCAATTTTTAAGCTTACAAATAAGAAGACAACGTCCCCTTAATTTATAAACCAAAAAACTAACGAAAATTGTTAATATTTTTATTAAATCTGTTTTAAAGCTAGAACACTAAATTCCCTAACAAAAATCTCTATACTATATTATTGTTTTATGATAACTAACCCTTATATAATAAAGGCTTATTTAACCCTTATATAATAAAGGCTTATTTATCATAAAACAATAATAAAGAGTGATCTTTTAATTGCAAGTTTGCTTAAATGATGGTTTTCAAAAAAAAAACGTAATTAATTAAGCGATAATTTGAGGTACAGCCTACAATTAAAAGTGCTGAAGGGACAAATTCCATGGTCCGCCACATTAATATATGTTTGGAAGTAATAAAGTTACATCAAATTATTATTAATCCATTAAGACAATTACCATTTACCAGGTGAGACTTGCACATGTAATATATTTTGCTTATATTAAATATTAAATCAGAAATGACTCTATAACATTTGGGTTCAAACGAAGCGAGAACCAAAGCTTATAATTTAATTGGCATGCGAATTCCGACTAATAACTGAATCTCATCCTCAGCGTGCGTTGGCATTTTATTTTTTCAGCTATCAAACTACGTTTGTATTATGTGAATCGTCAGGGAAATGGACTTCGGCCCTTCAGCTTTTTATTCATACTGATAGAGATTTATAGTAGAAAGGGTTCCACGCCGATAATCGTTACAACGATTTATTAAATATAAACTCAAGCAATGAGCAATGAGTTTGGCGTCGCATTATATATTTAATGTTATAATATGTTATACAAACCCCGCTAATAGAGACATTATAGAGACGACAAACCAGAATACCCACACGTAATTAAAGATTTTTAATAGAACATCTGGTTACCGGATATACATTTTAAAGACTTTAATCTAAATGTAAACAATTAAGCATGGTTTATATACTCTAAAAAATACATATATAACCAAGGACATCTATTAATATTGTATACTACTCATTTTTTATAACATAGTTATAAAAAACTATAGTTATAGTTATTAGCTATGAACCTAAGGGCAAAGGGAGTGCATAAATAAAGAGTCTCCATCTTAAATAATATTTTTATAATATTCTATAATATTTTACTTTTCCCCCTATATATATTTTAACAGATGAAATCATCAGAAGTCTAATTGATCAAACTAAGAACCAAGAACAGTTTTCTTTTATTAAAAACCCTACAAAAACTATCAAACTCAATACAAACTATTAAAGTGAAAATGCAAGGCACCCTCTATAAGGTTATTTGAAGAACAAGAACATGTGATATGCATTTTGCACATTGTCCCAAACCGCTGAGCATACTGAGAATCGAATTGAATTCTCCATTCAAATCACTCGGGATACCATAAACAATGGGACCGGACCCCGGCGCAAAGACTCTCTGGCGACGAGACGCGGAGAGGCCGATTTTATTAATAACCTTAGATACAGTGGGCCCTAAAATGTGGGCCTCGGGCCCCATAGATATATACGAGCTGCGCCGGCAAGCGCTTCAGAAAATAAACTATTCGAGCGGACGGCGTTGTACTTAGCCAGCCGGCTGTCTGAAAGGCGCCTCAGTCTCGCGTCGCAATTCGAGCGATTCGGAAGCGTTTTGCCCACGTCCGAGCTGAGAAGCATTATAAACCCATATATATATACACATATTATATCTGGTTCTTCAACGCGCGTGTTACAAACGAAAAGTTTTGCATATTCCCAGAAATTATAAAAATAAATCTGGACTTTTTTCGCGCCAATAATTAAATGCCAGTTGTGCGCATTGTGTCTGTGATTCTGGTGTGTGCTTGAAAAAAAAAAACAAAAGAGCGAAAATCTTGACGATCGCACAAAATATACATATTTGGGTGCAACTTGTGTGAGTCTGCTGGAAGCGTAAAAAAACACACGAAAATAAGAATAATCAAAGTGAATCAAAGGGAAAAGCTGAAAACTGAAATCCATCAAAAGTCGAAATCGAAACTGAAATCGGAAATACATATAGGCGAAGTGCAAACAGAATTGAACTTTGATGGGGCAATGCTTTAATTTCCAGCTGTGTTCGTTCTATTTCCCATTATATTTACATTTTTTTTTTTTTTGGCACGATTCCTTGGCCATTTGCTCCATTTCTCGGGGGCCTTCACTTTGCCTTTTTCTGGGTCTTATTCTTATTGTAATGAAATCATATAGAAAATAGAGCACAGGCCGCGCGGCGCTCACATAAACAAATGAGGCACAACAATTTATACCCGGGGCCGAATCTTCATAGATCAAAGTTCATTTGAAGATGATTTCGTTGGTTCTAAATTCGAGCATTTTTCGAACATCTCACCGGCGAACATCCATCACGCATACGCCCCCCCTGGTCGGGGAGCCCCATTTGATGGCCGGAATCCTTGGGCGTCTTGATCAAATAAACTGGAGTATTTATTTGCATTTTATTAGTCAGCGATTATGTGCCCTGCCAAATTGTGATGATGATATCACCCGTCACCAGAGGCGGACATGGCCAGAGCCAGAACGGGAGGAACCAGACCCGGAGCCAATGCCAAGATGGCCCCACCCGCTCATTGGGTCACCACTGTCATTGTCACCACCGCGGAATGTGGGCCATCATGCCCGGGCCTGCTCCACCCGGTGGGTGGATGGGTTGCTGGGTTGGTGTGTGGTTCGGTTTTGGGTGGCTCCGGTTCCCGGGTGGTGTGGAAAAGTACAATTTGTAATGCAATACCCACCGCTTTGCATGGGGCTCCAAGTTCGCGCCCCAATCTAAACACAAATGCAAACAAAGTCACTCATTTCACCAGCAGAGAGAAAAATAACAGGGCAATCTTTATCTTTTTCAAAAAGTTTAAATGTTTTTGTGTCTTAAAATTAAATTTAATTATTTAATTAATATCCAAAGTCACTTAAGATACTTTTTTACGCTTTGAAATGCTTCAAACATAGCAGGTTTCTTTGTTGTCTCAAAATACAAATTATAAACATTTATCCTTTAGACTTTAGCAATGAGATTTTATTGATCACAACCTTAAATATTTATTTTCTAGAAAAAACTCTTGGTTTTTTTATTATTAATGGTTCGGAAATGTTATCTCTTCGTTTCTTTATGATTTATGGCAGGGGAAATCAATCAATAAATAGGTTATAAAGTAATTTTCAATTAAATTTTATTCTATTGTACTTTTTCTATATTAACATATTATTATTATTGTATTATATTATTATACTATATTAATTAATAACTAAAATATAGTCAAATATCTTGAGAAAAATAAAGAAATTAATATAGATAAAGAAAAATTACTTAAGGCATTTTAGAAAATAGTTTAGCGACTTATTGTTTGTTTTATTATTTGTATTTTCATTTTTTATAATGAAACCTATTAGCATAAATTTTCTCTCAGTGCCCATGAGACATTTCCCATACAAGTATATGCGAGTGCGTCAGGGTGGCGTATGGGAGCGGCAGTGCGAAAGTCTGACCCTCCTTATCATCTATTAGGGCAAACAAACGACTTATCGGTGCCCGACGCGTCGTCCAATTGCATCTAGGAAATGGGAAACCCACTCGAATTAAAAATGTCCAACAGCTTGATTTCAGACTTGGCTTTCGGCTGGGACCGCCCTTGAATTCCGATTCCTCTTCTAATCATTAGAATGCAGATGATCACGAGAGTCAAATATGTAGCCCAAAGCATAATTTGATTTCGTTTAACCTTGTCGCCACTTTATTCGTTATATATCTTTGCTCTGTTTTGTATAATATATATTTGTATATACATATGTATATATTTGTGCCTGGGTGTGCGCCAAGTGGTTTGGTATCTTCTGGTATCGGCCGAGGGTGACAGGAGAATTCTATTTGCGGACTATAAAAGCATGAATGAGCGTCACTCAGCGTCTTGGCAGCCGTTCTATTCGGCAATTGTGGGGCTGCTATCATTTCTCGGAAATAAAAGTTAGCTTTTTACAAGAAGAGCTAGCTATCTATCTAAGTGGGTCACTTTAGGTTTTTGCGCGTTCCCTTGCAAGGGAAGTGGCGTCTAGGGTTTTATAGATACAACATGTAAAATACGCTATATTCTGTAGATGCATTTTATATTGCTTTAGGCGTAACTGATATTAATAATTTATTGCTTGCTCACCGCGACAGCGGTTCCTATAACTGGTTACTTGGAAATATTGTCTAGAAAAGCAAATTTCGATCGACACAACCTGGTTAAAGTTTAATAAGAAAAACACACGATGGCCTGAAATGATCGGTGAGTGCAGCACTATGGCGCACTATGGGTTCATCGTCCACAGATCCGTCAGTTCGATTTTGCAAGCTTTCAAAAAGGTATTACTAAATCCGCTGACAGAACCGATGAAAACTTGACACCTTTCCTGAGCTCTTGACAGCTGATAATTGCCCAAGCTGAGGCGTCTCTTCGCAGTGTAAACGTCGTGCCAAGATCGTTGCATGAATGAGCTACTATATATTTGCATTTAGGGTTATGCAAGCCGGCTAATTGAATGCAAACCCCGGCTTGTAAATCACGAAGGGTTCCATCAGGTTATGCGCTTATTTATATTTATGTATTTTTATTGTGCATTCTTAACTATAGTCTCGCAATATTATATTGCACAATTCTCCCATACAGACACGTGCAAAAAAGTTCAGCAACTTCTCCAATCTCACTGCATGAGCGATCGAAAACGATTAATTGGCAAAGTATTTCTCTTTCTTTCAGCACTTTGCCGGCTTGTTTATACAATGTGTTGCGTTTTGTTTATGCAAACCCAAGATTAAAACGTATTATGGCATCTGTTTTTCCTGCTACCCGGAAAACGAACTCGGGAAATTTATAGCTCCAAACGATCCTACTTAGTACTTAGTGCGAGTACTAAACGAATGAATCATGCCCATTAATAGATTAGCAATTTAGCGAAGCGTGCTTATCGCTTAAGTCGAAGCATTGCGCAGATGGATTATTATTTACAACCGGCAATGCTTTCAGCCAGGAGCAGCGCCTTGGCAATAGATTGACCTTACCTAATGACATATATTCCAAGTAAAATAAATTGGAATTTAATCAGCTCGAGCGAACGCTAATCAGCTATTCTCCCGAGTAGTTGGTATCGCCAAAATATAGGCAATGATTTTTGGCTTTTTGGGGTTACCTCAAGGGGAGAGCTATTAAAATCGATTTTGTAGCCGTAATTATGTCCATTTGTTTTGTAATTTTTATTATATATTTCCTTAATCCCTAAGCTGTACTAGACACAATCATAAAAGCCATATTAGTAGCATATCAACTGCTTAATATTTCAAGAAATCATTTATTTATTAAAATCTATTTATATACTCAGCTTTCTTCGTTTCTTAAGATCATAATATATTTATGTAGATCTAAAAACGTTCTTTAAAAATTAAGAACCATTTATAAAAATTACTTGAAGGCCATAAATATATTCGCTTGCATTTAAATTATACTAATCATGTTGTCCCCGCAAAGATCAAGTTATCATCGCTGTTTTACTCCCGTGTAATTACTTTAACGCATTTTAAATTCCAATCAAAATCAGAATTATTTACAATTTCACACCCCCAGGCCTTGCCCAGCAACTTCTCAATAATATAATACCTTGTATTTGTTTAAACAAAAAACGAATATTTGAAAGAATTTGGAGATTCACCCAGAATGACTCAATTGAAATGAAGAAAAGTCAAAGGCAATGTTATTACAATTTATTTTAATTGATAGCAAGTGGCATTCCAGTTCTCTCAGTTCTGAACGCAAGTGTTCGCCTTCCCAAGAGATATGTCAATATATTAACCTACCGCCGTTGACGATGTTGTTTTTATTTTTATTGTTATTATTTGTTATTGCCGTCGCTCCTGATAGTCAGTCGGCTGCATTTGTAATTTTATCGAACCTGCGGGTCAGGCCCGATGGCCAAGGTAGAAGGTAGTTGCTTTAATTGACATTATTTTCAAAATGAATAGATAACCATGGGAGCTCCGGCCAGCTGCTGGCTGCCTGGTCGGTCGTAAGTGGTATAGCATAATGATAACCTCAATTTGGTATATAAAATATTTATTTACTGGGATCGGGCTGAGCAGCGGCTGCCGCTTCCGTGCGCATTGTTTTTCAGCAATGTTTTCAGCTTTTGCCTGCCTGCGCGCCCCCAAGGTTGGTGCAGCCAAGTGGCGTACCGAAATCTTGAGCCATTAATTCAACGGTCACGTAATATAATTCTAAAGACTGAAGCCCAGGCTCCATCTGAGCCCGACTCTGGTCATTCAAAGAAGGAATTTCATTGCGCCAGAGATTCGCGAACAAAGCCGCCAACAAAGTACACTGGCCGCTCTGAAATTAGATGCCCTGCCCTGGCTTTTAAATACGTTTTCAGATCTCCGAGGTTTTTGCATAAAAAAAAGATTTATATGCTAGCTGGCCTCAAATCGTTGCAATTGTCCAAAGCTTATTATTTTTAATCCTTTTCAAGTGCTTAACATTTGTAGAATTAACAGCTAATTTGTTTGTTATACAAGTTGTTATGAAAAAAATTGAAAACATTAAAAACAAAGCGAAGAATGAAGACTCGATATAATTTCTAAATTTCATGAAAAAGAAACATAGCTAAAAACAATCATAGATAATATTATTAAGCCAAATCAAGCTATTTAAAAGAATAAATCGATATATAAAAATAAATTTAGGGATACGGGCGCCAGAAATAGAATTAATTTTTAATCATTTGCTTCAATTATAATTAAAATTTAATAGATTATTTTTAAGTGCATTGAACAACATCAAATTATAAATGTTTTTATTTTGGCTGTAAGTTTGTTTCCTCGAAACCTCACTGTAATTAACTTGCTCCATCTTTTTAATTCCTTTTTGGACACTATTCAAATTAACTGTTTTTTTTACTTAGTGACGACCGCTGCCTCAGTCAACGCAACGAATTGACGGCAGCAAACAACAGACTTAAGCGTCGCGCTGCGCTGCTTACGCAGGTGTCACAGTTGTTGTCGTTCTGTACAGTGTTCACTGACCGCCACAACGTTCTCTTTTTTTTGTTTTCACCTATGTTTTTTTTTTTTACATTTATGCAATTTGGTAATTTTCTTTGTTTTTGTTGCTTTTATTAGGCAAAGGCGGTGTTGCAATTGCCGAAAGCCAAAGTCAAAGAGCTTTTTGCCAAACGCTGTGGCCCCGATCTCGAACAACTGTTTGTTCTTTATACTTATTGCGGTAAACTTAATTGCCTTGCATATCAAATTGTGGGCATATCAGTTCCATTTCATTCACTAATGATGGGTAACATTTAAGTAAAACTTTTTTAGCAATAAGGCTACCTAATATAAGAGAATATTAGAAGTACTTAACAAGAAGTTTGAAAAAATCATTTAAATGAAAAGGTGAAATTAGGTTAAACTGCAAATACGAATCAATCCAAAGTTTGGTCACATTAAACACACCGAATTTGAATGAAAAATAACTAAACTAATTTAAAACCAAATAATTCTCAGAAATAAAAAAATATTTAAGATATAATAATTAGTAATAACTTAATTTAAACACACTACCTTGTTCGTGAAGATAACAATCAGTTGTACATTGTAAATGTGAATTTATGAACTTTGGTCACATTAACGACTCAGAACTTTAAGAAAAAGAACACACCATTTAAAATTATTAAGAAATAGGGTTGGTTTTTTAACCAGATCCATTTATCACACTGATTCGACAGAATTAATATGTTCGACCACATTAGACCCACTGAGTCACCAGAGGTATATATGTTAAACAATTCATTGGAGATCTGATTAATCTCTTACTTGGTGATAAATAATTAAATCATACACTATTTGCATACTAATATATGTGTGCCATACCCTAAATTCTCTCGTAATCAGTCAACAAATTTCCCCATACTGATTTCCCGAGATCATTATAAGGGCCTAGTCTCAAGCATCTGTGGTGTGGAAATAAACGTTATTATTTCAGAAAGTGAATGTCACGTAGTGGGTGTTTTCCCTAGAATTGAACTACGTGTTCCATGACTAATTGAATAATTTGCGGAAGTTCTTTGGAGCTAGAAAAATGGAGAACGCCAAGGCAAGCGCGAGATAAAAATGTAAATCAAATCTGAAAAATTGTGTATATTGGGAAAATATTTCATGGACACTTGTTGTGGATGTATTTAAAAATATAGATTAAATATCAACTTACATTTTTAACTTGCTTTCCAATTACAAAAGTTGTATTAAAAGGAAAAGTATCCCATCATAGTAGTGTATCTGCAATTCATATAAAACTAATTTATGAATTTCTCACACATTCTGTTTACGTATTTTTTCCCGATTTCAACAAATCACAAGAATGGTATTTCGCACATAAATTTTTAGTTCATTTTTTATAGTTCCTTTTTTTTTGGATAAACATATGTGAATTTCTGGTTCTGCTGGGCAAGGTCGTTGTTTATAGCTTTCGCTTTATAATTGTTTAGATGGGCAGGTGTGAGTGATTCGTTATTTCACCTGAGTCATAAATTGAAATACCAATTTGTCTGTTATTCTTTGAGGCCCCAAAAAAAAAATGAGAGAGAAAAAACAGTAAAAGACGACTGGGCGGCATGACTTAAACTTGAAATTTAACGCGCCTCTGCCGGCTCGATTGTTGACTTTCAGCGCGTTTTGCATTGCCGAATTGTATTTGATATGCGAATGCCTTATTATAATAAATTTTATATTTTTTTTTTCTGTATTTTGTTTTGTGCTGCTGCCAGCGGCCCAGGCAGAGGCAGAGCCAGCAACTGCGGCAGCGACAGCGACTGCAGCAGCGGCAGAGATTATAGCGGTGTGTCGGCGGCGACTTCTTCCGCAGTTATCAGCAGCCAGCCAACGAGGGCGCATGCGCATAGCCGGCACTTTGTCTAGTTTTTTTTCATGAAAATAATTATTAAATAAACTAACGAATTTCGAGTGAAAACTATACGGTTCGACGGCTCTCTCCGTTTCGGTTTCGGTTTCAGTTTCGGTTTCGAAAGGTTCACGAACTTGTGACCTCTCTTAAGACGCGCTCTAATTGTCACCGTAAAAGCTTTTACTTGGGCAATTCGCGGTGATATAATTCCCTACTCCGGCAGCCACAAATTGCACCTCCTCTGACCCCCATTGCAGCCATTACCAGATGGTTTGTAATCCATTATAATCCCATTCCATTGTGTACAGGCGTTTCGCAAACAATATTTAAAAGTGCTCGCCGAATATTTTGATCAAAGTAAATAATGTGCACGGCAAGCGGGCAAAGCTAATAAATATCGATAAGCTTCCAAAACAAATCAGCGAGAACGTTTGTAAACACACATTCGTATACTGGGAATAATACGAAAGCATACACACTCACACACAAAATGGATAGCAGCAAGTTGTTGAAGAATGTCTACGGCATCGACATTCACTTCGAAGATCTCGTCTACCAGGTTAATGCACCCAGGCAAGGTAAGAAAGCTGCATCGACATAATATATCAGTATCTAGCCTCTAGAGAAATTGCTCTATTGTCTAATATACAATATTCCGAAAGTGATTGTGATTAGAGAAAATGATTAGCACTCAAATAAAAATTGTTTTAGTTTATTATATATAATCATAAAATGATTTATATATAGTCAAGAGTGAGTGTAATACGCTGTGGAGACAGTAGAATTCATTGTTACTTTATTTAGTTAATTAAAAATAATATTTAATGATAATCTGATTCTATTCAATTAATTTTAGAAACAGTATGAGTAATTTTAGCACAAATAAAGAGCAAATAACTAATTAAAATTTGAATATTAAATTACCAACAAAGCTTGCAACTTTATATTTACTTTCTGCTACAAAAAGCCATTAAATTGTGTTAATTTCATAAATTTAACAACTAATATTTTAATAGTTATACAAATTATAATTTAAAGAAAGCCTAAAGAAACACATTCCTCATGTTCTTAGCCCCTTTATTTGTAAGTATTAAAAAACACGATAGTTTCAAGTGCACATTTTCTATCTTCTGATTCTCTTCGCACTCGAAGTGTGCCGGAAGACAGAACCAAGATCCCGGAGCACAGGTGCCATGCCCTGATAAGCTAGGGTCAATAGAGTATAATGTTATCGCAAATTGGTATAGATAGATGTGAACAATATAGACAGACAAATGTGCTATTCGATTGGCCCATTTAAATTAAATAATATAAGTTAACATTTTTAATGATGTGTGCAATGAGTGTTTCAGTGTTTTTATTGCCACTGCTTTTCATGGCTAACCCTTTTTTACACTCAGCTTTAATTACTCGGAAATATAACCACTATTATTGCAGAAATCTGACATGGGAGATAGGGTTAAGTAATTAGGTTGAGGCTCCGCAGATCGTAAACATTAAATGAGCTACATTTAAGTAGGATCATATTCAGAACCGGAATGTGTGACATTAATAGCAGCCATTAATTAACAGCAAAAAGCTATAATTGTCTGATTTTGATAAAAGCACTCTAATAATAAAGTTTTTGTTTTGATTTTTTTAGGGTTTATACAAGATCGACGGATAACTGGTTTTAATTTATTTATCCTATTTGCTAATATAAGTTGATGCTTATTGAGACGTTACTTTTATTCCAGATTTTTGAACAGTAGTTGATATATTGCGATATTTAAACATAAATATATATAATAAATCATTATATACAACAAGTTATCCGACTTAAGATAGACTTTATCAATTATAACTGATATACTTCGTATTTATATATATAATTTTATATTTACAGAGAAGAAGGAAGTCCTGAAGGGCATAGCTGGTACCTTCAAGTCCGGCGAACTGACCGCCATCATGGGCCCCTCGGGGGCCGGTAAATCTAGTCTTATGAACATCCTCACGGGTCTGACGAAAACCGGCGTCAGCGGCAAGATAGAGATCGGCAAGGCCAGAAAGTTATGCGGCTATATTATGCAGGACGATCACTTCTATCCCTACTTCACTGTGGAGGAATCCATGCTAATGGCGGCAACACTTAAAATCTCCAATAAATGTGTCAATCTGAGGGATAAGCGAACTCTGGTGAGTTTCCATTGAATAACATAAAAGAAATCCCACTAATTGACATCTGATTTACATTTACAGATCGACTACTTGCTGAACTCGCTGAAGTTGACGAAGACGCGACACACAAGGTGCTCCAACTTGAGTGGCGGCCAGAAGAAGCGCCTGTCCATTGCCCTGGAGCTGATAGACAATCCAGCCGTGCTATTTTTAGATGAGCCCACAACGTGAGTGAGAGGTGTCCAATTCTCGGTCCCTTGGCCGAGAACCAGTTGACAGAGAACCCGACCTTGGATCTGATCTCTGATCTCCGATCTCCCACAGCGGCCTGGACAGCTCCTCCTCCTTCGACACCATCCAGCTGCTGCGCGGCCTGGCCAACGAGGGGCGCACCATTGTGTGCACGATCCACCAGCCGTCGACGAACATCTACAATCTCTTCAACCTGATCTACGTGCTGAGCGCAGGTCGGTGCACCTACCAGGGCACGCCCCAGAACACGGTCATGTTCCTGAGCAGCGTTGGCCTGGAGTGCCCCCCATACCACAATCCCGCCGACTTCCGTGAGTAGAGCGACGCCTCCCTTTCCCTTTTTTTTTGAATCATGATTAAGGGGCACTGCAGCATATCAGATAATTACTTAACTTAATTAACTCATCAAGTCGCAATTATTACTGTGCTAGCTGTAACAGCCTATTTATCAGATTCCCTTCGTTTTAACTTCAGTTGGATTGAGTTTCGGTTAAGTTTCGGGGATTATATTATATGGTTTTTAATATTAATGGTGGTTTTAGTGAGTCAATACAATGAC
This sequence comes from Drosophila parvula, assembly GCA_018904695.1. Classification (NCBI taxonomy): domain Eukaryota; kingdom Metazoa; phylum Arthropoda; class Insecta; order Diptera; family Drosophilidae; genus Drosophila; species Drosophila parvula. The sequence continues at coordinate 71,018 of JAEIIG010034138.1, forward strand.
AATACTATAAAATATATTTCTATAGCTTAAACTCGACTGTGTCCACTTCTTTAAAGATTAAATAGCCATTAAATAATTCACTTTAAATATCATTTTGTATCGACTAGAGATAGCGTACTGATAAATAACAAACAAAGGGTTAAGGACGCTTAGTAAAAAGGTGTTAATTGTTTCAGTGCTGGAATGCGTGAACGGCGACTACGATGATCACACAGAGGCTCTGGCCGAGGGCGCCAAGGACACTCGCTGGCGATACGATCAGCAACTGATGCAGGGCGAGACTGCGGAACCGCCCAGCGACGCCCAGGTGGCCAAGTTCAATGAATCCCAGTCACCGGCACAGACCCAGCCGCAGCTGCAGGTCCACAAGATCGAGATCCAGCACATGGAATCGTCCAAAGAACTGACGAGGTACATATTTCCGCCCACAGAATATATGCGTCTCTGGCTGCTCATCGGTCGCTGTCACCTGCAGTTCTTCAGGGATTGGGTGAGTTAAAAACAAAGTAAATAAAGCATTTATTTATGGTAATTAATTTGTATCCTACCTTTTCTCAGACACTCACCTATTTAAAGTTGGGTATTCACATACTCTGCGCTATTTTAATCGGTTTGTTCTTTGGCGATTCGGGCAGCAATGCCACCAAACAAATATCAAATGTGGGCATGATTATGATTCACTGCGTCTATCTCTGGTACACCACCATAATGCCCGGCATTTTGAAATGTAAGCTAAGAGATTTATCTATTTTTAAATAGGTTAGTATATGGTTTAAATATTACAGATCCCTCCGAGATAGAAATAATTAGAAAGGAAACATTCAACAACTGGTACAAACTTCGAACCTATTACCTTGCCACTATTATTACCTCAACTCCAGTTCATGTGAGTATAAATATTTATAAGCAAAAACAACTTAATAAAGGAAGTGCTTCAAAATATTAAAATAAACTAATGTAAGACATTTCTTTGATGAATCAATCAAGATTCAGCTTATTCTTAATAATATTTTCGATTACCTAGACCATGTTCTAATAAGTGTCTATATTTTTCTAGATTATCTTCTCTTCGGTGTACATAACGATAGGATATTTAATGACCGAACAGCCCATTGAAATGGATCGATTTGTGAAGTATCTGCTGAGTGCCGTTGTGGTGACTATTTGTGCGGACGGCCTGGGTGTATTCCTTGGCACAGTGCTGAACCCGGTGGTAAGGGAAATAGTTCTATTCTTTAGCTGCATTTTACCATGAGTTTCTTTTACAGAACGGAACATTTGTGGGTGCGGTTTCGACATGTTTCATGCTGACATTCTCCGGCTTCCTCATCCTGCTCAACCACATTCCAGCAGCCATGCGGTTTATGGCCAATATATCACCGCTGCGATATGCGTTGGAGAATATGGTAATATCCCTATATGGCAACCAGCGGGAACAGTTGATCTGTCCTCCCACGGAGTTCTACTGTCACTTTAAGTGAGTTTACTACGAAAAATAATAATATATATTAATAAAGTTTTCCAAAAAGTTGAGAACTTGCATGCCTAACTTTAGGCTAGCATTATATGTACATATATAAATAAAATAATAATAATAAATGTCATTATAACCTTACAGGAACGCTGTCACCGTGCTGCGTCAGTTTGGCATGGAACAGAGCGACTTTGGCTATAACATCATGATGATCCTGGCCCAGATCGCGCTGTTTAAGGTGCTGGCCTACTTTACGCTGAAGCGCAAGATCAAGACGAACTGATCGCGGGACGAACTAGTGCGGGTGCTTTTAGTATTGGGCTTAATTTGAATCGAATGTGATTTTATGTTACTTATATATCGCTTAGTTGCAAGTAAACCCAACCCCATTTTTTTTATTAAATCGGCGTGTGATACTTTAACAAATGCAACAGGCCAACTGCTGCTGCAGCCTTTAAGCATAGCGAAACATAGTTTTTGTACTGTTTACGTATTTGGTTATACAAACATTTATTTACGTGTAATTAATTGTCTAGTTAACCTAGTTATAAGAGTTGCCTGTATGAACAAACAAAATGAAAAATAAATGTTAAAACATAAACTATTATGGGTAGTTTTTTTTTATAACAAACTGGAAAGAAAATGGAAAACTGAATAACTGGTACTTCTTAAACACGATTTTCACTTAAACAAAAAACATATATTTACAATTTATGTTGCAAGTTCGTAACTTTTGTTTATGTTATTAATTTGTATTTATGTTAGAAATTATAAATATATATAATAATAATAAATAATAAATATAAATATATAAATAATAAATTTCTTAAGCTCAGATTATTATTGAGCGGAAACAAAGAAAATATTCTAAAAAACTTTTAAGTTAAGTTAAGTTCATTTTAATGCAATCAAATGGAAGCTGCATTTAGAATAAAAAATCTATTTATTTTTTCAACATTTAGATTGTTTTATCAATAGCTCAAGTTTTACAAAAACGTATAACATAAACGTAATGAAATGTTTTATTATAATAATAATAAGATAAATACTTACCTACAAATACTCACCATAAAATCTTTCATCCGATTTAAATGCACTGACTGGTATTTTTATAGCACCTACGCGTTAGAGATTTATAGGCTTACTCATATTATCGTTACCTCCACGAAGTGGCAGCTCAATTTAGTCTATGTGGCAACGCCGCGCATATTGCAGAAACATTTCTTTGCAGTCGCCAAACAAAACAATTTTTTATTATTAGAAAACCAGTGAAAAAATAGAATAACCTCGACAATAAGCAGTGAAAAGGAATTGCCAACATGTTTCGGTCAAGTTTCGACAAGAATTTAGGTAAGAATTAATGTTAATGACGGGAGACCGGAGTGACCAATAAGAGTGACTCATCAGAAACAAAAAAAACAACTTCCAAGAAGTAACAACAAAAAGCGAATGACCTGCCAACGCAATTAGAGAACGCGATAAAATGCACAAAGACGAATTAATAATGGACTTTAACTTTCAGAGAATGCCACCAGCCACCTGCGCTTGGAGCCGGACTGGCCCTCCATCCTTCTCATCTGCGATGAAATCAATCAGAAAGATGTCACGTAAGTTGGTCCCATTCTAATCATTGGAGGGGTTTTCATGGAAATGCCACCTACTCCTTGCAGCCCCAAAAATGCATTTGTGGCGATCAAGAAGAAGATGAACTCACCCAATCCGCATTCCGCCTGCTACTCGCTTTTGGTGCTCGAGAGCATTGTGAAGAACTGTGGGGCTCCCGTTCACGAGGAGGTCTTTACCAAGGAGAACTGCGAGATGTTTAGCAGCTTCCTCGAGTCCACGCCCCACGAGAACGTGCGCCAGAAGATGCTGGAACTGGTGCAGACCTGGGCCAATGCCTTTCGTTCCTCGGACAAATATCAGGCTATAAAGGTAAGGCACATTCTTATTTCCATTTATTTCTTTAAAGAGATTTCAACATCTAGCATGTTGCACTTTCTCTTTTCCCCAAGATCAGGACCGGATTCAAGTTAGAAAACTATTAGTCCTTTCCCAGTTTCCACTTCCGAAAAATCCTCACGGATTTGAATATCCCTCTGTTAACTCTCTGTTTTTTATTTTCGTGCAATTCCGTTTATCCCACCATAATAAGGCGTCCCCCAGGGCCCCAATCCAGCCCTGTATTTTTCCCCTTAATTTAATTAGTGGAGACGCAAGCGTTTAGTTTAGTCTATAACCTCCTCAGTTGTCACAAAATGAGCTCGGAGGAAGAACTAAGCTTAGATGAGGAATCCCTAGTTGGTAAATCCTTAAATACCTCGCACAAATTAATACAAACCGCTCCGATTACAGGACACCATGACCATCCTGAAGGCCAAGGGCCACACCTTCCCCGAGCTTCGTGAGGCGGATGCCATGTTTACGGCCGACACGGCGCCCAACTGGGCCGACGGGAGGGTATGTCATCGCTGTCGTGTGGAGTTCACCTTCACCAATCGCAAGCACCATTGCCGGAACTGCGGTCAGGTGTTCTGTGGCCAGTGCACGGCCAAGCAATGTCCGCTGCCCAAGTACGGCATCGAGAAGGATGTGCGCGTCTGTGACGGCTGTTTTGCTGCCCTCCAGCGTCCGACAAGTGGCGGCGGTGGCGGCGCTAGCGGTGGCAGCGGCAAGTCCGCAGCTCGTGCGGCGGACAGCGATTTGCCGGCGGAGTATTTGAACAGCTCATTATCGCAGCAGGTGCAGGTGAGTCACTCAGAAATAAACAAAGAACAAAAGATTACACATATATTTAAATTCCAGACACCCGCTCGCAAGACCGAAGCCGAACTGAAGGAGGAGGAGGAACTGCAGCTGGCTCTGGCTCTCAGTCAGTCTGAGGCTGAGCAGCAGAAGCAAAAGCAGCAAACCCAGACATCGGCCGCTGCTGCCTATCGCATGCAGCAGAGATCCCCCAGCCCGGAGGCACCCAAAGAGTTCCAGCAGCCAGCCGCAGAGGAGGCCAACAATCCGGAGCTGGCCAAGTACTTGAATCGCAGCTACTGGGAGCAGCGCAAGATAAGTGAATCCTCCTCCATGGCCAGTCCCTCGGCCCCCAGTCCCATGCCACCGACACCGCAGCCCCAGCAGAGTATCCTCTCGCTACAGCCCAAGAGCGCGGACGAGGTGCAGATCCATGAGTTTGCCGCCAACATGCGCACCCAGGTGGAGATCTTTGTGAACCGCATGAAGTCCAACTCGAGTCGCGGACGAAGCATCTCCAACGATTCCTCAGTGCAGACGCTGTTCATGACCCTGACATCGTTGCACTCGCAGCAGCTTTCCTACATTAAGGAGATGGACGACAAGCGCATGTGGTACGAGCAGCTGCAGGACAAGCTCACCCAGATCAAGGACTCCCGAGCCGCCCTGGATCAGTTGCGGCAGGAGCATGTGGAGAAGTTGCGCCGGATTGCCGAGGAGCAGGAGCGTCAACGACAGATGCAGATGGCTCAGAAGCTGGAGATAATGCGCAAGAAGAAGCAGGAGTATCTGCAGTATCAGCGACAGTTGGCCCTGCAACGCATCCAGGAGCAGGAGCGCGAGATGCAGATGCGCCAGGAGCAGCAGAAGGCGCAATATTTGATGGGTCAGGCGGTACCACCCTTCCCCTACCTACCACCTTCAGCGGTGGCTCCGCAACATGGTTCGCCGTCTCATCAACTAAACAACGTATATAACCCGTATACTGCTTACCCAGGACCTGCTCCTGTCCCCGCTCCTAATGGGCATGGCCAACAGTTCCAGGGAATACCCCCAGGCATGTACAATCCTGCAAGGCAAGCGCAGATGCCACCAAATATGCAGCAGCCGGGGGGAATGATTCAGCAGCAGCAGCAGCAGCAGCTGCCCGGCAATGCCCACATGATGCCGCCGCAGGCCATGCCCGACAATCAGTTCGCTAACAATCCGGCAATCCTACAGCAGGGCCCAGCACAACACCTCCCCCCGGTTCAACAGGCACATCCGCAGACACAGCAAATTCCGATTCAGCAACCACAACCCCAACTGGGTCACGTGATGCTCCAGCAACAGCATGTTATTCAAACCCATCCCCCACTGGCCAACCAAGCCCCACCAGCTGCTCCACCAGTCACCGAAATAGCCAACAACCAAGTCCATGCTGTGGCCGCTGCTCCAGCTCCGCCTCAAAACGAACCGAACCAAAGCGTCAAAGCTGCCGAACCGGCCACAGCGGAACTAATAAGCTTCGACTAGCCCATGTTATACCCTTTTAGAGTTGGGCTCTAAACCGTTCTCGTGTGGATGTTATGTCAAAAGTATTGGATTCAAAACCAAAATTCTTCAGTTCATATTGTTATTAGTTACTATTCCAAAAAGCTTTCGTTGCCAATGTCAGGATGAAATGTTACATTCTTTAGTTAAGCGAAAATGTTCAATAAATTACGATTAGCAAAAAGCTATACGAGATCTGTTTCAAGCCAAGGACAGCTCTTTTATCAAGTTTTAACCAGCAACTCATGTTATTCCAAAATAAACTACAATTTGTACTACGATTCGTGAAGTTTATTTTTTATTAAATGCACACAGCACACACACTGTGTGTCACACAGATAAGATTTTCGAGACATCAAGCATCCGACAGGGCCGCCACTCCTGGCAAAACCTTGCCCTGCAACAGTTCCAGCGAAGCGCCACCGCCCGTGGACACGTGTGAGACCTTGTCGGCTCCTCCGAACTGAATGCAGGCCGTGGCCGTATCTCCGCCGCCCACAATTGTCGTGGCCCCCATCTCGGTGGCCCGGATCACGGCTGCCAGCATATCCTTGGTACCCTGTGAAAATAACTCGTTTTCAAATAAACCCGGTGGTCCGTTCCATACGATGGTTTTGGAGGCACAAATCGCACCGGCAAACAGGGACCTGGAGACCTCTCCAACATCGAGTCCCATCATATCCTTGGGTATACCCTGCTGGGCATCAGCCTTGTCGATTTTATCCGGCTTCTTGTCGATCTTGTTGGCAATCACAAAGTCAACGGGAAGAAGAATTTTCACATTTAGGTCCTTTGCCTTGCACATCATTTCCGGAATCATTTTGGCGCCCTTCTCGTCGAAGAGGGACGTGCCAATCTCCATATTGTTGAGGACCTTCAGGAAGGTGAAGGCCATGCCACCGCATATGATCATCATGGATACGCGTTCTAGCAAATTGGTGATCAGGGGAATTTTGTCAGCTATCTTGGCCCCGCCCAGAATGGCCAAGAAAGGCTTCTCTGGATTGTGTAGAACTTTGGCGAAATACTCCAGTTCCTTGTCGAGCAGGATGCCGGCTGCTCGCACCTTGTAGCCCTCGCCCAGCATGGAACTGTGAGCCCGGTGGGCGGCTCCGAAGGCATCGTTCACATATATATCGCCCAGCTGAGCCAACTTGGCGCGGAACTCCTTGACTTTTTGGGGATCGGCTTTTACCTTTTCCTTGTTTGCGTCTTGGCTGCTACCCGTCTCCTCGGCATAAAAGCGCAGGTTCTCCAGAAGAAAAATGCTCCCTTCGGTTGGATCCTTCAGAGCTTCCAGTGTATGATCCCCCACACAGTCGTCCAGAAAGGATACCGGCTTGCCCAGCATCTTCTCTAGCTCTTTGGCCACTAACTCGAGACTGAACTGTTTGTCCTTTTTGCCATCTGGTCGACCCAAGTGTGAGGCTAGAACCTAGGCATGGATCAACCGATGATATATATCCAGAAAATCGCTATTTTACAAATCAACTCACCAGGGACTTGCATTTTTTATCTATGATATATTTGATACTGGGTTGAGCTGCTACAATACGTTGATTGTTGGTTATTTTGCCATCTTTTATCGGCACATTGAAATCCACCCTGAAGATTAATTATGCAATATTTATTACATTAAATCTCAGAGGTTCTTACCTCATAAATACTCTTTTTCCGGCCACATCAATATTTTCTAGGCGTAACTTCTTCACCTGCTGTTCCTTTTCATTGCAATTGTCCTTGCTGGCAAATGATCTTGAGAGAAAGACTATACCTTGTCCATATAGGACAATTTGTTGGGACTTACAAATACACCTGAAAAACTGACATTGTAAAAAAAACATTTTTGGAGTCAGTTAGAAAAATAACAGAATAACATATCGTTACTTTATTAATAACATACAAAATATCTTCAGCAGTTTAAAACTGTCAATAAGTGTTAATACAATGAACACGTAAAATACATTTCTTTTGACCCCATAAAGTATTAAATCTCTATTTTTCCGCGCTTAGGACTTCATCCAGATGTTAAGGATTGCAAGATCATTATTTTATTTATAAAACTTGAATGATTTATGGTTAAATTCAACAATTACTTGATCCAAAGTCAATCTGTAGGTATGTTAAAACCATATAAGGTTGGTCTTTAAGATGTAGAAACAAAGTGTAATTAAAGCTCAATTTTAAATTATTTATTATTGATATGGAATATATATTTATTTTATATAAAATCAAGGATGCCTCGTTTTTATTTTAAACGGTTATTCAAATTTTTAAAATGCAACCTTCTGGCAACCATTACACCCGTGCAGCGATCTGGCAACCCTGCCATTGAACATCTGATGAAAACACAAGAATAGGAGGGAAAGAAAACAATTCATTTTATTTCGTTTTTTTTTACATTAAAAATAAAAACAAAGCCCAAGTATGGGTGGCGGCGACTTGGTAAGTTACATATACTCCTTAACAAAATACGCAATTATAGCGCTTAATACCGTTGCAGAACCTGAAGAAATCATGGCATCCGCACACGATGAAAAACCAGGAGCGCGTCTGGAAAGCCGAGGAGCAGGCGAAGATGGAGGAGCGCAAACTCCAGGATCTGCGGAAGGAGATTAATGAGGAGAGAGATAGGGAGGAGCTACGAAGATTGGGGGAAAGCTCCGGTGTGCTGGCCAACAGCGGTGTTGGCGGCGGCGAGGCCAAGCTGGAATGGATGTACAAAAGTGAGTCACTTGCGTTGGAATATCTCCAAAACAGCTTCCCTGAGTAACCCTTTAAATTCTAGACAGCACAGAGTTGATTAATCGCGAAGAGTACCTGCTGGGCCGCAAAATTGACAAGTCTTTTGAGACGCTGCAAGCGGAAGAGCGTCGTGCGGACCAAAACACCGTCGGCGTCAAGCAGTCAATCAACCATGTGGAGCACGACTGCGTGCCCTTCTCCATTCGGGAATATCGCAACCTGCAATCTACCGAACAGGTTGACATGCAGCGCAAGACCCTCGAGGATCCCCTGATGCTGATCAAGCAGCGCGAGATGGAGTCCCGCCGCAAACTCCTCGAGAATCCAGTTAAACTAAAGGAAATCCATCGCATCCTTAAGAAAGAGCAGGACATAAAAGCCGCCAAGGAGAAGAAGTCCAAGAAGAGCAAGAAGTCTAAGAAAAAGAAGAAAAAGAACAGGAAGACCAGCGATGAGGACAGCAACAGCAGCAGTGGTAGCGAAAACAGTGACAGCGACGAAGATCTGGACAGAAAGCTGGCCCGCCAGGTCAGCAGGCTCAAGGGGGACTCTGGGAATGGTGACCTGAAGCTGGATAAGCTGCTGGACGCCAAGTACCGAACCATATCCAAGCAACTGGACATGGCCACCAAGAAAAAGAGCAAGAAGTCCAAGAAAAGAGGCAGCGATAGCAGCGATGATGAACAGGAGAGGCCTAGACGACAACGATCCAGGGAGTTGGAGCAGCGAAATAGGTATAGAAATGAGAGCTTCAGGCGAAGGAGCAGGAGCCCAGATGACAGAAAACAGAGGGAGAGGCAAAGAAGCAGGAGCCCAGATGACAGAAAACCGAGGGAGAAGCGCAGAAGTAGAAGTCCGCAAGACAGAAAAGCAGCTTCACGCCAGCGACAAAAGAGCAGGAGTCCAGAACAGCGGAATGAGAGCTTCAGGCAAAGGAAAAGGAGTCACAGTCCAGATGAAAGAAAGGACAGGCGGCGAAGTAGGAGTCCAGCTTCGCGGAAGGATAGACGCCGCAGTCCTGAGGATAGAACGAAAAGCCACAAAATGAGAGAGAAGCCAAGAAGTAGAAGCCCCGAGGAACCTAGCCGAACGAAACGCAGCAGAAGTGGAAGTTCTAAAAGGAATGAACAACCCCAAAGAAGGGAAAGGAATAATCGCCCGGAACCTAGCAAAGATCGACGAGAACGTAGTCCTCCTTCTAAGCCCCTTGGCAAACCCAAACTCAGCGAAGCCGATAGAGAAGCTCGACTCCGCGAGATGATGGACAATGCCGCATGGCGGGAAGCGGATCGCAGCCAGGTGGTGCGCAAACACCGGGAGGCCTATGCCCGGGAGGAGGCCCAGAACCGCGACCGCGACTTTGACAAGGAGTTCATTAACAAGGAGGTGAAGAAGGCGATTGCCAACCACAACTCCATTGGCGATCGCATCCGAGCCAATCTGAACAACATTCAGCGCACCGCCTCCTCTATGGACACAAACTTTGCTCGCAAATAAACTTAAAATCCTTTATTTCGTATGCATACAACAAATAGATTCAACTTCAACATTTTACGTGTTGGTTTTTTGTGCTTACAAGATAAACGACGCGATTAACATATAAATATTGCAGAGAGAGCGTTCCGACTCTTTGCTTCACTTAAGCGTTGCTCAGAGCGGCCACGCCGGGCAGTGTCTTGCCCTCGAGGAGCTCCAGGGAAGCGCCACCTCCAGTGGAGACATGGGAGACGAGAGCCTCCGTGTTCCACTTGGCGCAGCAAGAGGCAGTGTCGCCGCCGCCAATAATGGAGACGGTGCCGTTCTTGGTGGCGGCCACGACGCCATCCATAATGGACTTGGTGCCGTTGGCGAAGTTGGGGAACTCAAAAACGCCGGGTGGTCTGCAATGCAAAAATGTATATAGATAAATCGAACTAAAACGCAAAGCTCAACAACACCTACCCGTTCCACACGATGAGCTTGGAGCGGGCAATGGGAGCTGCGAAGAGCTCGCGAGTCTTGGGTCCCACATCCAGACCCATATGGCCATCGGGAATGCCTGCCTCCACGGTGGCCTCGCTCACGGCAGCGTTCTCGGCGAACTTGTCGCCGCAAACAAAGTCCACGGGCAGATGCAGCTGCACATTGTTCTTCTTGGCCTTCTCAACCAGATTCTGCACAATCTTGGAACCCTCCTCGTCGAACAGGGAGCCGCCAATCTTCATGTTGTTGAGGACCTTCAAGAAGGTAAAGGCCATACCGCCGCCGATGATCATCTCGTTAACCTTATCCAGCAGGTTCTCGATCAGCTGGATTTTGTCGGCCACCTTGGCACCGCCCAGAATGGCCAGGAAGGGATTTGGTGGCTTGTCCAAAGCCTGCGAGAAGTACTTCAGCTCCTTGTTGAGCAGCAGGCCAGCGGCACGCTTCTCAAAGCCATCGCCCATCATGGAACTGTGGGCGCGATGGGCAGTGCCGAAGGCATCGTTCACATACACATCACCCAGCTTGGCCAGGCTGGCGCGGAACTCCTTCACCTTGGCCGGATCGGCCTTCACCTTGCCGCCGCTAGCGTCCACGCCCTTGCCCTCCTCCTCCAGATAGAAGCGCACGTTCTCCAGCAGGATGACAGAGCCCGGAGCGGGGTCCTTGCAGGCGGCCTCTACCTCGCCGCCCACGCAATCGTTCAGGAAGGTTACGTCCTGTCCCAGCAGAGTCTTCAGCTCGGCGGCCACGGGAGCCAGAGTGTACTTCAGGTTCTTGTTGCCATCGGGACGACCCAAATGGGACATGAGCACCACCGACTTGGCTTTCTTGGCCAGGGCGAGCTTCACACTGTCCAGGGCAGCCACAATGCGCTGGTTGCTGGTGATCTTGCCCTCCTTGATGGGGACATTGAAGTCCACTCTGAGGAAAGCGGTATCAAAGTTTATGCAACTGATTTTTCGAAAAGAATGAAAAATGGGCGTCTAATTACCGCATTAGCACACGCTTGCCCTCCAAGTCCAGATTCTCGATGCTCAGCTTGTTGAAGGCCATCTTGACGATTTCTTTGGTGCGTGCGAACAGACTCTGGGATAAGATTCCACTGATTAATTCGCTAATCTTCTTCTTCTTTTCCCAATTTGAACACACAGACACACACCCACACACATGCAAATTTCAATTAGGTGGCAGCCTTGCGGCCTGGAACCGATAACTTGTGGGGATTGGTGGTTTTCTACGCATTTTGTGGGCTGTCTTGAAGGCCATAAAGGTGCGGAACACGGTGGCGCATATTTGAAGTGGTGTAATATTACTTCGGTAAGTTTATAAAACGAGGAAATGGGATACAAACAAACTTGGGGGGTCGGCGCATAGTCTGGCAACGCTGTCTGGCAAGGTCATTTGTGGGTCGCCGGTTGTTTTCCAGGCTTGTATGTAGATTCTAGTGGTGGCACTATATCAATAACACAGCATCGGCCCAACCACATATCGACTTTTTTAATAATTAAACTTAATAGATTTTCTTCTAAATATATTGCGGACATAAATATTCAAATACTATTCAAAATACAATGACCAAATTTAAGTTTAACTGGATTTGTAGCTGCAAAGATTGATTAAAAATCTAGTACTAGATTGCGACTCTGTTTGGCGCCCAGCCAGTGCTGGATGATTAATGTGGAATAGTGCTGGAAAATACTTGTGGCTTTGTGAGTATCATAGAGGCGCCAAATCCGCCAAAAATATTGAATTAAATTTGGTTAAACACTAAACAAAATAATATAGCAAAAATTGCTAAGAATTATGAATATGAACTTAAACAAATATGTGGTATTTACTATTTCATTTAAATGGAAACATGAAACATTAAATTTTTATTAGCTCTTCGAATAATATATATTTTTTTTAATGTTACTTCCTAAAGTCAATTAAAAACAACATTTTAACAACATTCTATCAAAGGATTTTCGCTTTTAAATTGCGATGATAAAAATATAGTTTCATTTCAGGTGGAAACTTATATTAGCTTTTTAGATCTTACGTCCCCAACCTCTCTGACTTTTAAATCATTTTGACTGATTTAGTATGTGAATTACATATGTATGTACATATGTACATTTGCATTTAGACGCAGTTTTTCATGTATAATTGCCGCCCCTTAGCGTGTTTAAACACATACATACATATGTATGTGTGTAATTATTAAACAAATAAATGATTTTTGCTCGGGCCCAATAAAGACAACTCACACACAGCGGCAGCTGAAGGGACAATGGGCTATTGGCCGCAGTTTTATTTCGGCTGTACCCATACAAACACTCGCTCACGCACAAAACAAATGCCAATGATGCCACCACGGCTCATCTCGTTACCCCAAAATGATTCATTCATGGGCGGCCACCACTCTTTCTCTCTCGCATCCGCCGGTCTGAGCAACCACCGCCAGCAATCGACAGTAGCCCCACCACCCACAACCCACCACAATCCTCAATGCAGCGAAATGCATGACGCAGATGGCAACAAAGGTAACGGGAGTGGAAGAGTGCGAATAGCGGTCGAGAGAGGATGAGCATCAGTAGTGCTCACTTATCCGTTTTCTGGCTTGATTTGAGACTCTTAAAATCACATGTACCTTATTGGCTTTAGCTAAAATAGCCGTTTTTCCAAACTTAAGAGACTCCAAATAAGAAAACAAAATTACCTGCTATTTTTCATTGACTTAAAAAAGTCCTATATGCTAGAAAATGTTACTTTTTCTTTCACCCTACAAACAAACGTGTTTCCGTTACCTATGTATGTATGTATTACATATGTATCTATGAACCATATGTATACCCAAGAGCTAAATTGACATCTCTAAGAGCTGATGATGGTGATTCGCCTATTTCTGGCGCTTTTCAGTCGCAGCGTTGCAGTGGCTGTCTTCTCTCACCTCTCAGCAACATCACCGGAAGAATGTCCACTCACACGTCACGGGTAGTCTGCGTAATTAAAAGCGCCACCAAGGACCCGGACCCACTCACAGTGACACCTTGCTCCAAAGGACCTGCTCTGGTGCCAGGGTAATATTGGAAATCGAAGACAATGGGGCCCGCTGAAATTCATTTTAATAATTGCGTGTAAACCGCCCGTTGACGCAGGTGAAACAGGTAAGCGGGCGCGGGCTAGGGCAGAAAAGAGCAGCCGGCCCATGTGGCCCATGCGGCACTCGTGTGGAAACATTAGCACATGCCGGGAAAACGAGACCCGAGAGAGGGTCTCACCGTAGATGCGATGACCGTCTTCCAAATCCAGAGCCAAGCCGAAGCCAGAGCCCGAGTCAAGCGGCCAAGCGAATCGGCTATCTAGCAACAGTCTAACAGTCGCTCTAATCGCGTCGTAAACCTGTTCAGGTTGTTCTACCAAACGATGCCATGTACCTAAGAAACGCCTCAAGGGCGGGCTATAGTCGTCACTTAATGCGGTACAGTATTGTATCGGTCAAACAATTATCCGAATTTATCGAAATATAAACAATGAAGACTGGAAAAAAATTAACATATTCAGCAAAAATGTTTGAAGAATTCCACTTCAATAACATTTTTGCTGAATCGTGGGAATCCAAGCTTTCGGGAATAAAATGATAATTTACCAGTGGTATTCATAGATAATATATTGTATCAATTGTTTTATAGTAAAAACTTTTATTTATATATTCCTGAATAAAAATATTGGATCAAGGGATTTAAAATTTCTATAATTCCTAGTCATAGAGTTTCGAAAAACACTCATAGATGTAAAATGTATCGATACATAACTCCACAAGCGATCCCAATAACTTACACCCTATAAAAACCTAACAACCTCATTACGGATCTATTAGCACCGTAGACGAGTCAAGAGAAAACTGAAAACTTAATCGCCATGAATACAAGCTGATGTGTGTGCCTGGATACACATGTTTGAGCGTCTGGCTATCGATTGTTTGCATTGAGATTTGTTCACACCTTTATGCTACAGCAACTTAATGACGCAACGTGTAACTGCACTGGGAGAAATTTGCTTAGGGTAGGTCAGTTCGGCGACAAATTATGCCGAAAATTTAAATACATCTTATACATTGAAAAACCTAACCAACTTTATGATGGGAACTTAACAGGAAACTTGGGTAAGGTTAGGGTTTTTGGAACCGCTAAGCGAGAAATAGCGGCAGATGTTGGTATTCCTAGAAATAGGATCTGTTTAGATATGTACCTCAGCCTCTCCTACTGCCTGACTGTCGACAGTAGCAATACCTTTGTTATCGCGTTTCCCAGCAGTTCCTATCGCTTAACCTTGAAATAGCAACATACTCGTACCATGCCTACGGTATGATAACTTAAGGAAATTTCTCTGGTTGTCCTCGAGAGGCTAGATACCATTGTTCACTGGCCAAGAGAGAAGATTTCACGGGCCCGGTGAGAAATGCGATTCAAATCGCAGAAGTGCGCGAAAGGCCCACGATTCTCGGGGGAACGAACGCCGAACGGTGACTGAGAGTTCGGCGGGCGGCAAGAAAGGAGAAAGGCCAGAAACCACGCCGCAAAACGGAGACGCAAATCGGCTTATCAGCAAACGCTCTGGTGAAAAGTCATCGCTTCTGCTCAAATATGTGATAACTCAGTGGACGGCCCACGATTACAGGTGTTTACTATACCGCCGATGCCTCGGAACAGGTTCGTCGCTTTTAATTAGCGACAAGCGACTCAGGCAGGCTGCTCTGCTCGCTCTGCCGTCGACTGTATTATTCAGATTACCAACTATACCCTGGTATTTGTATTTGCCTTTGCACGAAAATAGCTGAATGTATGAAAGGTGAATGTACGGCGGGAACTCGACTATTGGGATACCTGGTATTGCGAGGCTATACATTGTACATACATATGTATATAATTATTTAACAGTATACCCGATATTGTTTTATGTTATTTGAAGAATACATGATACATAATTAATTATTTATTGTAATTTATCTGATTTCATGCCCAATGAATAAACTTGATAAATCAACCTCCGAACGGTTTTTTCTTTAATAGCACTCGGATAAACAAAATTGTTTACAATATTAATATACCCTTGAGTACCTGGATTCCCAGGTGATACATATGTTATAGCCGCGTCGGCAGTTTTCGTATATACATATTAGTCGATTCCTGAACCAAGTCGGTCTGTGTAACGAACAGAAACATCAAATGGCCGAACCACAAATGCGAGATCAACAGAAAGAATGGCACATGAAAAAAACAACAAATAATTAAGGGTGGACCGTGTTCGAACTTCAAGCGTTCGCGATAAGCATTGGCGCTTAACCCACAAGTGATGTAAGCATTTTCAATGGGGAACAAATAAAATCACGCGGTACCTATTCTGCAACTAGATTCGAGCCCCATTATCTCAAAAGTATGAATAATAAAGCTGAGTTTATTAAATAGGACAACGAAAGGCTATAGAATATTTTATGTTCAGTGAATTTATGGTTATAAGTTATAACATTTTACTTGGGGTTTCATTAAAGATTTTGTTTAAAATTAATTATAATTATATATTTACGAATTAAAACAATATACCCTTTAACAGAGTTCCCTCCAATTACAAGCAATTAAATCGTTAGAATCTCAAAAATAGATCCCCACTTTCCTAGGCCGCGGAAATCACCTGCGCTTCCCCACACGTTACCAATCAATTGACCCCAATCCGCGACGACATTGCTGCGACCCACGCTGGTCCACTCTATAAATACAAGCCAAACGGCTCTCCGCACACTCGACATACAACGCACATCTGCAGCAACAATGCTGCAACACTTCTTCCCATCAGCAGCAGCAACAGCAAGAACAACAGCAACATCGACCGTCTCACGCACACACGCGCCCACTGGCGCCACCGTCAGACCGACAAAGCGACTAAAAGCCACTGCACCACACACACACCACCCCTTGAACCACCGCCCGTCCCCATCTTCAACCACCATCGCCAAGCAGCAACAGCAGCAGCGGTGGTGCGCGCAATTTTCAAATTTAGCGCCAAACGCGCCCACAACTGTACTCACGGAACCCAAGCAGATTTTGTATGAAAATAATCAAGAAACCCACTCAACTTGTCAATTGCAGATCTAGTTTTAATCGGAGCCTCTCGAGAGAGACGCCAAAATTAAGGTGACACCCTGGGCTATACCCTCGATCGATTTCGGATCGGATCTGAATAGGGGTCTTCGAGATATAGGCGAAAAAGTGGGCCGAACCAAAATCGGCAAGAAGAAGCAACCAGCAATTTGTAGCCATGCGAATGACGGCAAGCTCAGTCTTGTACGAGCCGTCGACGCGTACACATATCCGGTGGTTAGGAACTAAAAAAAAAAGCCCAGCTAACACCGGGGAGATATCAGTGGGACATCTATGAATCGTCCTTCTAGATCTCGTAGCTCCGGCTGATACACCTCCTATAGCTATACTATACTCTTTAATCGAACAAGAAATCACTGCAAAAATATTTTCAAAACCTTTCGCTTGCTAGAGGGCGCTGCTACTGCTTATGTTGTTGTTGTCTTCTCTCTGCGCTGCCGCCATCGACTGCGGCTGTACAAATGCCGCGGCGGTTTTTCAGTGTATTGCATTAGTGCGGTGCTGGCGTGGGAGAGAGAGCCAGCAGCAGCAGTTCCGCTCAGCAAGCGAAAGAGAGAGAGAGAGAGGGAGCCCAGAGAGAGCGAATAGCGAGAAGAGTCACGCTCAGCGAGCGAGAGTGCTTAAATAGACGGGCCGCAGCTGAGCCGCAGCCAGTGTGTTTGTGTGCTTCGTGCGTTTTGGATCTTTTCTCTGTCGCCTCCTCCGTATACTTGCGCTGGTTTCTTGTCAAGAGACTGTCAAAACACAACCCAAAATTCCACTCTGTTCTTCACTGACAGCAATAATCAAATCGCTACCGATCGGTTAATACCCAGTTCCGGAAAAACAACTAAACTAAACAACACAACAAAATGTCGGCAGCCACAGAACAACAGAACAACGGCGATGTGGCCGTGGAGAAGGTGGCGGCGGAGGATGTTGCAGCCGTCAAGGACGATCTCAAAGCGAAGGTGGCCGCTGAGGATAAGGCAGCCGCTGCCGATGCCGCCGGTGATGCGGCCGATAACGGTACGGCAAAGGACGGCGAGGATGCCGCCGATGCCGCCGCCGCCGCTGCCCCCGCAAAGGAATCAGTGAAAGGCACCAAGAGGCCAGCTGAAGTAAGTATCTTATCGCGTGCGCGCCAATCGATGACAGCTTAGGTTTTTTGTTTACGCGCTTTCAAATCCTCAAAAAAAAAAAATGATTCACTTGCTGGATAGTTCCACTTTTCATGCGGGAAAAAATTCTAGAAATAGATATACACACGTTTTCCAACCGCGCGCACTCTCGCAGTGGCTTATATACCGAAAGAGAGAGTGGGGCCGCGCTCTCTCGTCGATTTGTTGGTGTGTTGTTTACGATTAACCAAGATGATTGCTAGCCACTAATCAAAGATTATTGTTGTTAGGTTCAAATCGAGGTTAGAGGACGGCGCGAGTACAGTTACTCGGAGTTCAGCAGGGGTGGAACGGGCGGATAATGTATTTTTAATCAACTTTGGAGCGCGCACTAGGCCAGGTCATTAGCATTAGCATTGACGTGTGTGTCCGCAAAAAGTATTAAGATACAGATACATAACTGTGTTGGGAGGAGGGGTAAAAACGGCAAATAGAAGCTAAAAGATATTGTAGCTATAGCGCGGTCGGACTCTTGGCCTTATTGCCGTCGCTTTGGCGATGCCAATGCACTCTCTCAATGAAAACATACATTGCCGGCCGGTAAATTACTCATGTCATGTTTTGCCCGATTCTGAGCACGCGGTTTTCGGTGGGGTCCCCAACTGTCGCATTCCATAATCAAGAAGCACATTTCTTGATAAAAATAAAATATAGCTTGGGTTAGTAAGGCAGATAAATTGGCAAATCAAGCAGTTCTCGATTCTAAAAAACTCAAACTCGAAATAAAAATGTACAGTTTAACGGGAGCGCTCGCTCTCTCTCTCTCCCTCTCTCGGTCGCTCTTTCCAACTCTCTCTGCTCTCTCAATTTGCCCCGCTCTCTCCCTCGTAATTTGTATACATACCACGGGGCCCGTTTTTCTGTTTGCGTTTGTGCTTACATTTATCTTTCACTTTTTTCCTGCTCTGCTTTATGCGTATTTATTTTGGTACATAAAACAAGACAGTTTTACAGGGTGTCACACGGTTCGAGATACTTTTTGTTCTTCTTAACGATAGTGTGGTTTGAAGAGAAAGACACTATTAAATAAATTATATATATTGTAAGCGAAGGAGAGAGAGAACTATTATTCGCAACTAGATTAGATTAGGAATATACTTATTTACTCGATGTATTCATTTTGTTGTTCATTTTCTTAAAGTATATAAACAGTTAGCTACTATCTGGAAGATTTTATTTATTCATGATCTGATTCATTCTTTCTCTGGAAGGTTGTACCTCTAGTACATTTTAATTGAGGTTTCTTCTGAAGAGTGGTGTTCACTCTTCCTTAAGTTAACTTTCTTCTGGAAGGTTGTATTCATTCTTCATTGACTGGAAGGAAGTATTTATATCTTTACCCTTCTCGAACTAGATTTTCATTCAGCTTCCTTTTCGAAAGATGGGTGAATTAATTCTTTTTCAGATGATTTTTAATTTCATTTTAGAAGGTTGTATTTATTTTCTGGAGAGGATTTTTATTTAATTATATTCCCCGATCAATTCCAATTATTTGTAAAATATCAGATACTATTAGAATGTATCTATAACACCCAAATCAGGTGTATCTTATATTCCCAATATCTAATTAAAGTATCTTTTACTATTTATATTCACTTTGTATCTACTTGATCCTCCTTGTCCTGCGTGACCCTGTTTTTTCCGCCCGTAATTGCACATTTCTCGAATGCTTGGGTCTCGTGACTTATGCTGTAAGTGGAATAAAGGAAAATGGCCAATATGGGGGGGGAAAAAGGGGGAAGGGCAGCTTTTCATTTTGCACATATTTCCACAGCGAGCTTGTTTTCCGCTTTGTAACAGTCTGGTAAATAGTAAGTGGCCATGTATTGCGGGCTACTCTTTGACTTGGGAACGTGACCGCCTATATACCGGGCCATGCTGCTGCTAGGCTATGTAGCTTGTTGTTGGTTGGCCAGCAGAGTTGAACCCACGCATGCCAGTTTTTGTTGTTGTTGTTTTGCGCCTTTTTCCCGCTGCAGCAGCTGGCGCGTGAGAGTGCGAGAGAGAGATTCATTCATGCAACTGCTGTGTCGTGACGCGTTCTCAGGTACAGTTTCCTTCGGGCCGACGGGACGCTCTCTCTCCGCTAGTCTCTCTCTGTCTAGCTCTCACTGCCACTCTCCCTCTCTCTATGGCCTCTGGCCGCTGGTACGCTTGGCTTGGTTGGTCTCGTTTCGTATCTCACGGATGCGGATACATATGTCGCTGCCGGCGTCGGCGTCGCTTATTGTTTTTTCCATTATGTAGTAAATATGCCGCCAAGTATATATGTACATACACACACCGATGTAACGCGGCTGCACTTGTAATTCGCTCTCCGCGCTCGCTCTCTTTGCCGCAGCGAATTACATTGGCGCGCGCATTTTTCAAATGTTTTTTTACGGCGAAAATAACGATTTTCGTTGCTGCCTGTTTTTGTGGGCTGAAAATATACATTTTATGACTATGTGTATACACGCACACGGGATTTGGAGGGACTGGGAGGGCGATTGGGGATGCCCTTGATCAAGGAGATGTGTGGGTTTGAGTTGGGCGCACACACAGGCCGGGCTGTTATCACCAACACGAGAACCTTTACTGACTTTTCCGTTTGCCATTTTTCTCTCCCCACTTTTTCCAGGCCAAATCCGCAGAATCAAAGAAGGCCAAGAAAGCCGCTGCCGCCGCCGATGGCGATTCCGATGAGGAAGAGGCTCTGGAGGAAATCATCGAGGGCGACAGTGAAATCGAGAGCGACGAATACGACATACCCTATGATGGCGAGGAGGATGACATCGAGTGCGATGGTGAGTTCAGAGATACAAGTCTATCTTTACGCGAATCCCTTGACTAATCCCCCTATTTTCCATAGATGACGATGATGATAATGATGACGGTTCTGGCTCGGACGATCAGGCGTAATAATAATGTAGTCAAAAAATACAAACAAAAACAAACAAAAAATTTAAATTAATAATAAATAAAAGTTACAAGCAAAAACAAAACAAAATAAAAAAATAATAAACCAACCAGAAAATAAACCACAACAAGGAGAAGAAGATAATGAAGAGAAGATGATAAAAAAAACACAAAAAAATCGCAAAAGTATATAATTTTTATGTTTAAGAAATAATTTTTTATTTCTTACCTTATTTTAATTGTATTTTATGTGTACTTTTTTTATAAAAAACTACAAAACAAACAAAAATTGTAATTGAAGGCATTTTCGTATAAAAGCAATCTATACGGAAACCCAACAAAAAAGTAAACATCCCCACTATATACAAGATGAAATGAAAAAAAAAAACAATACAAAAAACAAAACCAAAATCTTTCTTTCCTTTATGTCATAAGTCCTAATTTAGACGCCAAGTTTATGCGTGAAAGAAAAGCCCTGACAAAGATATGTAGCGTAAACGAAGCCCATGAATTAAATGCAGACACAAAACAACACACACATACACATAATTATTAAAATTCATTATTAAAATTAGACGTTACATTTATGAATGAGATCGAAAGAAACAAAATACAAAATGCAACAACGGCAACAAATTGAAAAAAAAGTGAAGAAGCAACAACAGCAAATGCAATTAAATACAAAACAAAAATATAAAAACAAACAAAAAAAAACATTAAAATTGTATTTAAATAAACAGCAAAATCCACATTGACAACCGATTTCTCGGACACTCAACGTTTTAGCTATGGTTTCAAAATTTTTCACCTTCCTTAAGAAATCTCACACACATTGCCCCCCACCCCCACGACGCACTGTGACTTTTTTGGGGGAAGATAAAAGCAACATCGGGAAGTTTGATTTCAATCCTTCTGTTTCATTTCAGCATTTAGCTATTAAGCTATGACTAATCTTAAGTACTTATATGTCAGTATTAGAGCGAAGGGTTTAATATATGCAAATATTCTGTTGATAAATTGTGCGAGCGAATCGATAATATCGATAATAATCGATGAATTAATTTGTAAATTGTAAAAACTGACCCGAGCATCGAATCGAGCAAGAAATAAACTTTTAATGTTACTTGTATCTGTTCTAGTAAGGGTATCCCCCCACAATTTATACACACACAACAAGAATAACGAGTTCTCCACATATACAAATACATTTAACGACTGATATTCGGACAAGGAGAAATGTGCACAGTTGGTCAATCAAGGTACTCTCTTGCTCTCTCCGTGTACTCAATACCACCCAACACCACTATTTCTATCCGCCAAAACCAAACTGATATAACCCAGAAACCGAAACAGACCACCCACTGACCCAGATCCGAAAAAAAACAAAGCATTTAAGGCTTAAAGCTTCAAATTGCACACAGCCACACAACTGGATAATTAAATACCATATAACTGACACATTTATGCAGAAGATATATAAGCCAATTTGATACAGATAAAACATTGTTAAAGAATCATGCATTTTTGTAAATACAAACTCGAAACATATGTATGTATCTGCAGAGTACGAAATAAATGAATATCCAGAAGTAGTGAAAGGCAGAGAATACACAGAACCACGAATCGATATAAAAAGGGAATATGAAACATTTTTAAGAAGATGAAATAAATTATTGTAATTACGTAAAAGCGATAACAAATCATACGTACAAATTACCTATTGGCATCTATTAGATGCCAATAAAACTTTTGTTTCAATGGCTTATTGCGGGCTGTTCCTTTCCGTCACATGGTTAGCCAGTTTGGGTGGGGCAACAACCCCCTAAATGGGATGATGTGGCTAAGGGGTAGGAGTTTCTATGCGTGGACATATATGTAGGTACATAATTCACTGATTGGCCTTTGTCATTATTCCCTTAGCATGAGGTACAATGGGGTACAGATCCCATCCCTCCTCAGAGCTTTCGTGTTTGCATTCGGGGGTTGAGAATACTGGTTTCTGACATCCTCCCTATAACCGACATGATTAAAGGTAGCAAGGGATGGAAGAGGGACTCGATTGGAAGCCAATACTTCGATTAACAGCTTGTCTGGGACCGGAAATATGTATTTTCAGGGTAGCATAAGGCGAAATATTGAAGCACTCCATAAAATAGAAAAGAACTGAGAGTGTTATACTTTTACATAGTACGAAACTCTAATAATTTTGAAAGAAAGTATCTATTATTATTATTTATTATCTGATAACCTAACTAATCATAAATTTAGCCTGATCATTTTTTGGCAGGATATAGATAGGATATGGGATTAGATCGCCACTGAATAGTTGCTTCGCTAAAAGTTTAAACGCTTAAAAACCGACTATTTACTTGGAAAAACAGTTTATCGCGGCTAAAACGAACCGTCTGGTAACGCTTTTCAAGGAAATACTTGTATTTTATAGTAGTTTTATGTAGATTTTAAATAAAATTCATATTTATTCCCGCTTCTAGAAAAAAAGACCCTACTTGTCGTCGGAAACCATCACAACGCGAAGTTTTAAAAAGATCTTACTCCAGCCGTTCAAGAAGGCTTTCGTTTTTGCTTTTGTCCGGCTCCAATTTGACCAACACTGATTCTAATAAACCTATAGAAGATGATTAATTGTCTTGATTTGTTTTCTCTATTATTAAATATTATTTTCAAATTTAAATTAATTTTTTTAATTTTAAATTATTATTAAATTTAGGCAAGGCAAATTTTTAATATTTTCTATCTCATCCCTTAAAAAATTCACAAAAAAAAGCATTTACAAAAATGTAACTCCAATTAAATTTAAAATGGATATTATTTAATTGGAGTATCAAATTTAAAACATTATAGTATAACTTTACAATTGTTACCTTTGAATTTCAAATATAACTAGCCGTCGAGTCATGATGAGCATCTGGTCACCTTCAGTATGTATAGATATTCGCCAGGAATGCGTCGCTCCATAAACTTAACAGCCTTGAACTTGAGGCCTTCTAGGTGCTTGATAATTTCCTCGGGTTTGTTTTCCCGCAGGAGGAGTAAGTAGAGAACGCCTCGTGGAGAGAGAATGTCATCTAGTTGCTTCAGTAGAATGTCTGTGACGCGCCGACCATCCTGTCCGCCAGCCCAGGAGTAGACCAGATTGCCTTCCGTTGCGGATTTGCTCTGGGAGTCAAATCTTTGGGTTTGCAGCTCCTCGTCGCTGGTGACCACATACGGAGGATTAAAGAGCAGAACGTCCACGGATCGCCGACGCAGTGCATCCGCCAGATTGCATCGTATTGCACCCACACGTGCCCCATTCCGGGCAGCTGTTCTTCGGGTGGCATCGCAGGCCTTGATATTAATATCTGTGGCTAGGCACAGCGAGGAGCTGGCCAGTTTTTTGGCCAGTGCTGTGATAATAACCCCTGAACCGGAACCCACTTCCACGCACAGTAGTGGCTGCAGCTGGTCCAGGTAGTCAAGATCCTTCTCCAAGGCGTCCAGCAGCAGAAACGAATCCTCTGCCGGCTCGTAAACGTGTTCGTAATCCTCCAGGCTTAAGTGGTCGATGTGGGGCGTCTCCATGACACTGCTCTACGATATGTTGGTGCTGAGAGCAGAGTCCAGCAGGGCCTGTCGCCGCCGCTGCTCCTTCTCGATTAGCTTGTGCAGGCCCGTGAGCCGCTCTTGACTGGTGCCCAGAACGTTGCTGATCACCGTCACCTTGTGCTTCACGTTCAGCAGCTCCTTCACCTTGTCCGCAAACTCGGGAATCTGGCTCTGCGCCCGCTCTATGTCCCGCAGTTGGACGGCCAGGGCATCCAGTTGGCCCCTCAGCTCTGCCTGCAGTTGAATTGTGGAAGCCACACGCTCGTCCAACCGTTCGATGGTGGGCTTGAAGAGGTTCGTGATGCCCTCGGCTAGGATGTCGCGCGTGGGATTCGTGCAGAAGTTCTCCGTGTTCTCGTCCAAGGATGTCACGGTGCTGTCCGAGTCCTTGTCCATGGCAAAAATCTGATCCCACAAAGAGAAATAACTTTACTCTTGGTTGATGTGAATCAGTGTTGGAAAGCGCCAGGCGCCATTTAGGGCTGTCGAAGGTTGCAAGTTTAATGAATTAAATAAATCACATTTAAAACGTAAATCAATCTTACGTGTAATAAATATGTTTATCACAAGTGTACAAGCATCTTTTTAAAAAAAATTATAAATAATAAAGCATTCGAACTAAGTAAATACAAAAGTAAGTAAGTAAATACAAAAGTTCCGCATAAATTATTTTTGACTTTGTCAACACTGAAAGTCCTGAAGTCACAGGTGCAACAATCAACTATCGGTAACTAAACTATCGCCTGCGGTCTCCTTATATTATCGATATACGGGATGTGAGCACTCAGCCATCGCTAATAAAGTATAATAATAATTGATAAAAAAATTTATGCTCCGATTATAGCTTAAGGTGAAATGGATACGTACTCGGTGGACGTGGTGTACCAGGCAATTAGCGCCCTCTTCCAGGGCAACAATCCCAAGGAGCAGGAGAAGGCCAACAAATGGCTGCAGGACTTCCAGAAGTCGGTGAGTTTATCAATCCTTCGGTGTGGTTTGTGCCCCTTGATTGCCGATCTTCTGTATGGTTTTATGCAGATCTATTCGTGGACGATTGCGGACGAACTGCTGCACCAGAAGCGGGATCTGCACGCAAACTATTTCGCCGCGCAGACGATGCGGAACAAGATACAGAACTCCTTCAGTGAACTGCCCCCGCACACGCACGAATCCCTGCGCGATTCGTTGATCACTCACATCGGCCAGATCGACGAGCAGACGGACAATGTGATCGTCACGCAGCTCAGCCTGGCGGTGGCCGATCTAGCCCTCCTAATGGCCAGTTGGCAGGAGCCGATCAACGATCTGTTGGTTACGTTGGCGCCACATCCCGCCGCCATTTGGCCGCTGCTGGAGGTGCTCAAGGTGCTGCCAGAGGAAATCGACTCGAGGTATCTAAGATTGGGTGCAAATCGGCGGGAGGAGGTCCACAAACAGCTGGACGCCAGTGCCGAGTGCGTTCTCAAGTTCCTGTGCATGTGCCTCCAGCGCGATGATCTCGACCAGCAGCGCGTGTGGAATGCCGCCCTGCGGACCTACAGTGCATGGCTGGTAATCCACGCCTTTCCCGTCGCCCACGTCTACAACAATGCCCTCACCCAGCTGGCATTCCGGTTGCTCTCGCTGCCGGAGACCTCGGGCAAGCTGCACGAGAATGCCACGGAATGTGTTTGCGCTCTACTCTCCTGCATGAACACTCGGCAGGATGGCGACGGTGACGGCAACGAGACTGAGTCCGCGGTAGAGGCACAGATCTTTGGAGCTGTCTGCACGCTGGAGACGCCCTATCACTTGAGTGTGGCGCACGAGGATACCGATAAGACGATAAACTACTGTCGGATATTCACATCGTTGTGCGATGCCTTCTTCAACGAGCTGCTGGCCGATCCCCAAAAACCGCACTATTGCCTGAAGGGATTGGACCTGGTGCTGCTTTGTGTTGGCCACTTTGACTACGAAGTAGCCGAGATCACCTTCCATCTGTGGTACAAACTCAGCGAGGATCTGTTCCAGCGCAACGATGACAAGTTGACTTCTTTATTTCGGCCGCATATTGAGCGGCTGATCAGCGCCCTGTATCGCCATTCGCAGATGGAGAGCGATCACGATGGGCTGATCGAGGAGAATAATACCTTTTATGTAAGTATGGGGATGAGGTTAAATTATATCCTGAGAGGAAATATTATTTATTTTAATTGAAATTGACAGAAATTGGCGGGTAATAAATTTCACCAGGTTGGCTAATTGGCTAAAGTTGACACCATTGAGCCAAAAACCGGTTTCAATCGATGTAAAAAATATATTTCAATTGTCTTTTATTTTATTTCATAAATAAAATATTATCTCTTATGTATTTCTTTCCTTTGCAGGACTTTCGGCGCAAGGTCTCGGATCTAATCAAAGACGTCGCCTTTATTGTGGGTTCTGGAGCCTGCTTCAAGCAAATGTTCCTCATCCTGCAGGCCCCAGACACGACTTGGGAGTCCACAGAGGCGGCGCTCTTTATAATGCAAAATGTAGCCAAAAATATATTACCGTAAGCTTAAAATTATAACCCTTGAAATTACAATTCTTACAACCCGTTTAACCTTACAGAGACGAGAACGAGGTGATACCCAAGGTGGTGGAGGCCATCCTGACTATGTCCGAGCAAACACACATAGCCGTGCGATACACGGCCATCCTGCTGATCGGGGAGCTCTGCGACTGGATCGAGAACCATGCCGAGTCCCTGGAAGCGGTACTTAACTTCCTGCTGTATGCTTTACAGCAAAAGAATGGCCTGGCGCCGGCTGCGGCCATGGCCTTGACTTCCATTTGCACCGCCTGCCGCCAGAAGATGGTGTGCCACATCAGTGGCCTCGTGGAGATTGCCCGCAGCCTGGACAGCTTTCAGATAAACAATGATGTGGCCATTGGTTTATTGAAGGGCATATCCCTGATCTTAACACGATTGCCGAGAGAACAGCTTCAGCCTGCTCTGAGGGAAATTGTGGGCTTCCAGCTGCAACCTCTGGCGCAGCTGGTGGAGACGAGCAGTGTGGCCAGCGTGCAGAGGGGAGAGCGAAGCGATCCTGTTTATTGGATAGACCGGGCCTGCGCCATCATCCGGCACACAAATCCCGATGTGCCCGATACCGTGGAGCACCCGACAGTGGCCATTCTAAACGATGCCTGGCAGCTAATATCACGGGTGATGGACAAGTACCAGACGGACCTGCGTATCATGGAGCGAACCTGCCGTCTGATACGGTACGGGATTCGGATGGTGAGAAAGCAGGCCGTACTCCTGGTGGAGCCGCTGATCAAGCAAATGGTGGTGCTATATGCCGTGCAGCACCACAGCTGCTTCCTTTATGTGGGCTCCATACTGGTGGATGAGTTCGCTAAGTCGAGCGAGTGCATCGGCGGCCTGCTAGAGATGCTGCAGGCCTTCATCGAACCCACCTTCGGCCTGCTGCAAATGGAGAATGGACTGAGAAATAATCCCGACACCGTCGACGATTTCTTTCGTCTTGCGTCGCGCTATCTGGACTGCTGTCCGCTACAGTTGCTCCAGAGCAGCCTCATCACACCGATCTTTCAGTGCGCCCTCATAGCCTGCTCCCTGGACCACCGCGAGGCGAACTCGTCGGTGATGAAGTTCTTTGTTAATCTTCTGGTTTGGGGCAGGCCCAACAGTCACAGCCGAAACGCTGAGTGTCGTCCGTTGGTCGTGGAATTGGCCAGTCAACATGGCGGAGCTTTGGTTATGAACTTGATCCAGGCATCGGTCTTTCACCTGCACTCCTACATGCTGGCGGACGTGGCCGAGGTTCTCAACGAACTGAAGCAGGTGGTGGGCAACGATCGGATGCAGCCGTTCCTGGTCCAGGCGCTGGAGGCTCTACCCAAAAAGAACAGCGGTGGCTATGTGACCGCAACGCAACAGCAACTCGATGATTTCAGCAGAACGGTTCTAAGGTGAGCATTATCTCCTAATTTAATTGAAACTTTTAAGGCTCACAGTATCTTATTTAATTCGAAAACTTCAGTGCGGACACCACGAAAGCCATTTCGCAAGCCCTGAAAACCTTCACCCGACTCTTCCGCTGAGCAACTTCCCAGAATTTGGAAGCTGGCACTGGATTTAAATGGTTAATTCTGTACATTTGAATAGAATGTATGAACAACTGCAATGGCGCAAAACAATTTGTTGAAAACGCACGTAGCTCCCCGCTCTATTAATAATCTAGTTGAATCGATTGTGTGTGTCTGTCGTCATAAGATTTAAATATCGTATTGTATAATAATGAGAGTGCGGTCAAGAGATCCTCACTCACACTCTAGCTCTAGCCGTAAGTTAACAATTAAATAGTGCACTCCTAGACTTAAAGTTCAACTCAACCCCCAAAATGATGACTCAGAAACAGAAAATAAATACCTTAACTTTTAGTGTTTAAAAAGATTGAAAAACTGGACAGATAAAGATGACTTGTGTTTTGTGGAAAACATTTTACGAGTATATTTATTTATTGGGCGAAACAATCACAAGGCATTTGGCTGTAAAAATAACATAAAATAGCAGAGGAAGTTGTTTTCTCAGGCTGATATGGAATTGTGGGCTTGGATATTCAGACTGTGCGTCATGGTCTATGTTGCTAATACATTTGTGATTCACTTTCAAGGGACTCTGTTTTTGCCACAACTCCCTCTGGTTACTAATCGAATGAATAATATATAATACCAAAAACAATACGTATTGTAAAAATAAACATGTGAAGATAAACCTTTAAGTTGCCAAAGTAGTTTACTTTTGTCAGAGCCCTCATATAATAGTTGACTATGTCAGCAAAGCAGCAAGAAAATGATTATAAATATAAATAAAAAGTTTAACTAACAACATTCAACCGAAAACTCAACCGACTCTCAAAGAGCGAACCCTTTGCAATGCTCTACAAAAAATTGTACTAAAAGAGCGACAAGTTCCAAGGAAAGCAATATATTAAATTATTTTAGTTATCAGCTGACTCTTAAAGAGCGAGCGCTCAACCGAAACCGTCTTCGAAAATTGTTATTAAAAGAGCGAATAAAGAAAAGTTCAACTGAGAACATTCAACCGCCTCTTAAAGTGCGAGTGCTCAGCAGAATTCCTCTAAACTCTTTGAAAAAGCGTAAATGTAAAAGTTGAACTAAGATCATACAACGAAAGACCAAAATGAGTGTTATGTTAAGATATAGTTTGCCATGATTAAACAATCAACTACTATTTACGAGCTCTGACTATAATTGATACTGATATTCTGTTATTAAATTATTAAATATGGAAAATAATCCAATCTCGGGCGGTTTTTTTTTTAGGCTAATATAATTTCAAACAATATTCACTATTATTTCTATTGGTAAATTGTACATCACAGTCGGAATTTTGAAATATCGAATTTTTGTTTGCTTCAAAGCTGATATATGTGTTTGGCTGTGTTCCTTTGTTTTATTAAACTATTTTTCGATTTCTTCCCGAATTATTTTGAGTGCTTGTAAAAAAAAAAAATAAGAACTACTTTGGAAAAGATAAAAGCTGCAAAATACTCCTTTTACCCTTAATATTAATTGCACATGTTCTATAATTGCACTTTACGTTTAGCGGCTACGAACTACAGAACAGAATGATGAACTAATGGTTAATAATTTCTGGTGGAGATTCCGATTTAAATGGTTTCGGTTCGTGGATCGATCTTGTGAATAGCCTGCATTAGACTTTCGGTGTTTGCAATGTTAATGCCCTGCTTGGACATATCAGTCAGTCGGTCGGTGATGGGCTTTTGGTCCTGGCCTCGCTGCCACCTAAAAAATATATTATAAAATTGGGAAATATTATGGAGATTTGATTTATTAGGGAATAACTTAAATTGATGCAATTATATTTCTTATTTAATTCAAGATTTACACATTATCTTTGAAAACAACTGATGAGAAGACTTGAAACATGGAAAACAACGCAAAAGGGGTTGTCTTTGATGAAACATATTCTTCCCTAGTGTATTTTGCGAAACTGAAGTTAGTTTTACTCCATTTAGTTATATTTTTGTACCTACCAAATGTTACTATTCTTTGTGTTCTCAAAAATCAAATCTAACTTTGCAAAAACAGCTCTAATTTTTACATAACTATAATTTGTATCTTCAAACTCACCATAGATGTGCGCAGGTGTGAAGCAGGGGAATATATAGCGGCAGCAGATCAATATCGCACAGAGTCTCAAACCGACTTAGTGCAACCAGGGCCCATCTCTCCGCAGCATGATGGGGCACTGGGGATGAGGTGCAGGCAGCCACCAGGCGGCAGAGTATTAAAAGTACCGGTCGCGAACGATTCATATAGATCTTGTTTAGCAATCGGAAACAGTTCTCTAGAATCGGTATGGCCATCTCATTGCGCCGTTCGTCCAAGAACTGGCATGCCCTGGACAGCTCATCGTGCTGCAGGAAGCGCAGGAAGTCCTCCGAATCCCGCAGCTTTGTCTGGCCGGCCACATATGTGAGAAAGGCCTCGAAGGCGGCACTCCGTTCACCAATGAGCTCCGACTTAAAGTTGCCCATCAGCACCTTGGCCGGGAAATACTTGTTGGCCAACTCCGTGGGATATTGGCGCTTCAGACCCAGATAGAGCTCTCGAAAGTCCGTGTAGCGACGCTCGATCTTCGCCGGCTGAGTGTCTGCGGTGGCCCCATACTGACTCACTGTCAGCTCATAGACCACAAATCGCTTGATCTTGACATCCTCGCCATCGGGTGGCATGATGTGGGCCAACAGGATGTCGAAGCGGAGGACGGTGCTGCCATCGGTAAGGGGTTGAAAGGTCTCCGAGCTCGTGGGTCGCTCCCAAACTCCTAAAAAAAAGTAATAATTAAGACAAAGTCTAACCATTTTAGGTTTTTGAGGAAAATACGCATTTAAAGTTCTTGAAACACTTTTAAAATACTTAAATTCTTCCTTAAATAAATTAATTTATAAATTTACTGCCTTTCTTTTTATAAATTAATTATTTTAGAGGGAGAAAAATGACTAATTTGTTGTAATTTTAAATTTGATCTTAAAGATATTGTTATTTTTCCTGTTATTTAGACTACACTGTGCTTTTTGTTGGGGTTAAAAGTGTACACACCTTTTTGGAGCGTTTTATCTGTCTCCGGCTGCGGAATGTCGAGGGCTGCCGCCTCAATGGCTGGACTGTCCAGGTCATCCGGACCCGGAGCATCGCCCTCAAACGACGGTTGGTGGGGCAGAAGGCGCTTGGCCATCACTGCGTGCACTGGCATAATGCAAATTAGATAAATCAGCAAAAACCAATCAGAGCTGCTAATTGGAAGTTCACCCTACTCACTCGGAACGGATACTCTTTGTGTTTTGTTATTTTTCACTGGCTTTTGCTGCTGCTGGTGCGTTCGATCTGCAGCTGTGCACTTGCAGTTCGTTTCTGGTTAATGGCAGATTATGCGGTTTGCATAGTGCGAGCGAGTTGAGTCAATTCCACAGTGACTAATCCCGCCCCAAACAAAAATATTGTGAGTGCCGAGGCGAAGAAAGTGGGACGGGGGTCTTTGTCTTGGGGCGGGTGAAACGCACATATGCGAGTCATGGACACTCTATGTGGGAGAAGTAACCATCTGTCTTGTAGACTTTGAGACATGAAACAGGCTAATTCTCTTTTTTTATTTAATAACTTACATTATTATATATTAAAGTATTCAAAACAATATAAAGGTAAAAAAACGAAGAGGTAAAACAAATATATATTAGTATTTAACAATATTATGATATAGAGAGTAAAAAAGTAATTCTGAGAAGCAACTATAATTAAGATATATTTTCTATTATTATTGAGCAATAAATATAAAATACACAACATTATAATCGTTCTTATATTTTGGTTAGACTTACAGGAGGACTAATAAAACCGAAATACTTTTTGTTATAGGGTATGACAACATTGGGCAAGCAACAATATCGTTTCCAACACTGAAATTGTTATTTAATACTAATTTTTGGTATTAGTCCGATAAATATTAGTATTTTAATGGAATTATTCGATACTTTTACTACCAAAGGATACTTTTACTACCGATTTTTAGTGAGTTTTGTCATTATGAACGAAAGTCGGGTGGGCACACTCCTCCTACCTTCGTATTGCTAAGAAAAACATCCAAACACAAAAAGAAACAAAAGAAAATAGTGTCTTAAGGAATTTTAAAGGGGAAATATGACTTTGCCCGAGTTTTTTGGCTGCACATTTATTGCATTCGGGCCCCCCTTTGCACTATTTGTCTTTACCATCGCCAATGACCCGGTACGGATCATCATTCTCATTGCGGCAGCCTTC